>VRYO01000617.1:716018-815309 GCA_009812075.1 Sialia sialis | reverse complement strand
CATTGAGTGGGTGTACCACATCCCCTACCATGCACCAGCTGCAGGTAAAGTGGAAAGGTACAATGGATTGTTAAAAACCACCCTGAAAGCATTAGGTGGGGGATCTTTCAAAAACTGGGAGCAGCATTTAGCAAAGGCCACCTGGTTAGTTAACACCCGAGGTTCCACCAACCCGGGACACTAGTTCAGACATCCTAATATTCCCACCATGATTTCCTTTATCCCCTCTTCAGGCAAGTTAAAAAAACAGATCATTAAAAACATATAGTCTGTGTGTTATTATTAATGTTGCTGCTGGTAGCAGACTTCCACTGGTAGTTGTATAGCCATAAAAGCTCTGAAGTACATTTGACTTTTCGTTTCAGAAATGGACTCTCTGAAACTAAGTAAACCTTTAAATCCTCATGTAAAAATATCAGCTGACTTCTAAAAATACAAAAGACAGCATTTTTGACACAGTTTCCTACTCTTCCTCCTATACCTAAAATTCTAACAACTATACATTGAAAAATCACACATAAAAATACTACACTATTACGAAATAGATGGAAAATTTTACTACGCTATCTGAAAGAGTAAAAAGAAGTTAAAAAGAAAAAAATATCATAGATTAGAAAAGGCACCATGTACAGGGTATGAGAGAAGAAAAATATGTTTTTAGAATCAAATAAAGTAGACATATACATTAAAAATAAAGTATAACATATGGATTCTCTTAACCTTATATTTCTAATGACTTGGAAAACAATATTTTAGAAGAGAGACTGAGAAAATGAGGAGAAAATACAAAAAGAATAGCAGGAGAGCTAGATAAATTATCAAAGGGGTAAAGAATTAAGCATTGGGCACTGTAGCAATTAAAACAAACAAACAAAAAAAGATAAAAATCCAGAAGGAAAATAGTTGAAAGGATTTAGAGGCAAACAATTGGAACAATTGGGGAATAAGGGAAACAAAGAGCAAATTGAGACATCAGAAAGGACTTGCTAAACCTGCATTAAGAAAGAAACTGAATATTATGCTGTATGCCTTAAAAATAACTGCCCTAGGACCAGTAGTGTAGATATAGAAACACAAGGGTCAGTGAGAATGACAGTCCTGAGGAAATGGTCATATACTCATGCAATCAGTCTGTGTTAAATGCACTGTTAGCATTCAAATCAGACATTTCACGTCTGTTTCATATAAAATTTTACCAATGACTGCAGCATATCTATCAATGTGACAACATACGAAAGTTCCTTCCTTTTTATCTCTACCAATGGGGAAAAACAAAAAAAGAATGAAAAAAGAAAATCTTCTTAAAATCTGTTGTCCTGTAATCACTTCTTTTTCCCAGAACGCCCTTCTGGATGGCAGCCTTTTAAATCCAACAGCTAATTCTTCTAGAAGCCTTTTTGACAACATCATCTTGCCTTCCATTGAAAGTTCCCTTCATTTTTATGATCTCACCGAGTTTACTCTTTCTATTACTGCAGTTCTCATGGCGAACTGATCCATGGAGAAAAGAGTGGTGGGTATACAGGGCTTGAAAACAACTGTTTGCTTTGAGCAAGATCAGAATTTTGTGGGCACTGTGGGCTGTTTTAAAGACTGAGTTTACTTTGGGACCCTAAATGTTACGGGATTTACTACTCTTCTAGATATTTATGGCATCAGCTAGATGTAAACAATTCTCTTGAGCAGATTGTTTCAAGGTGCTTCCTATATTTTATTTTATTCCTAGATGCTATTTTTTTTTGCTGGTTTTTACTTGAAAAACCCAACAAGTTAGCAGGAAGGGGTGTCTTTAGTTTGCTCTTTGCTTGATTATGGCTGAAGACCTTGGTAAGAAATTTGGGTTTTTTAACTTTGTAAAACTGATTTTGAAACAGGAAGGCCACAGTAATAAATATATTAACACATGTTGCAAAACATTCACAGATTAACACGAGATTTAAGGAGTAAAATTTGCAAGCAATTCTGCCAGAGTTTGATACTAGAGTACACTTTTGATACTTTAGTATACTTTCATGTGTACTAAAATCCATCCTTCATTCATGTTTTTTTCCCACCAACACAGATTTCATAAAGGTAACAGATGCCAAGTTTATGTAAAGGCTAATTACCCATCTTCCAGATGACTCACCTATGGTCTGTACCCTTGTACTACAGTGATCCCATAATCATCTGGCTAATGCACATGTGCATTCCATTGTGCACTGTCCCACAGATTCTGCAGACTTACTGGGAGCCACAGCTGCCTGACAATACTGCCTACAGCATTACTCAAGAGAAGTATCATGTTTAACAGTCTAATGTCTTTCCTTAAATATCTTGCCAAATAAACATCTCTCTAGAAAATCGTATTGCAAATTTAAATAAACATTACAAATAAATGAAGTATTTTCATTTTCTGGAACCAGAACAATGTCTTTGAAAAACAGACACAATCTGGTTACATAATCTGTTTCAGATTAAGATCATTTTAATGTTGTTTTGCATTCACTACTTCAGCTGCCTGTTCTTATATGATGCTTATTATCAGAAAAGCAAGCAATTACCGAGACAATCTCGTCCTCTGCCGGTACAGTGGCTGCTGATAGTGCTGCTGCCAGTGCTGCTGCCCTGGCTGCCTTCCTCATCGCTCTCTGAGTCTGAAGATTGGTGAAGTAGTTGACAGCTGCAAACTCAATAAGTGCAGAGAAGACAAAGGCAAAGCACACAGCTATGAACCAATCCATGGCGGTGGCATACGACACCTTGGGAAGAGAATGGCGAGCACTGATGCTTAAAGTGGTCATTGTGAGAACTGTAGTGATTCCTTGAAAACAAGAGAAAGAAATGGGGGGCATTAGAACTTTGCTTCAGCCCTGCTACTCTTAAATTCATATATATGAAAAAAACCATAGCACAACACCCTTTCTGATTTCAGCTGCCATCCTACTTCCCAGCTAACCAACAAGACTCTTAATTATTTTGTATCCTTAAATGACTCATGTATACTGGATTCAGCATCTAAAAGGTCTGGAAAAACTTCCTTAATGCATTGATCACATGAAAGGTACGATAACATTCTACATGGTGCAGATTCTTAGAATTGTGACAAGTATGGCTGTAACAAAATTCAGGCTCAAAATATGAAGATTTTCCTTGGGGGGTTAATAAGTGGAATGTTTGGCAGAAACCTGGATTCATATATTGTCATTCCCCAACAGTGATCCTCTCTTTTCTCCTGTTGTTGTACAAGACAGACCATGGCTTACAGAACCCTCACTAAATCAGCCAATTTCTACATTAAAACCAGTCAGACCTTGGTCCAAACATTTCAAGTAATAACACTTTGGTCCCCTGAGCTGTTGACTTTAATCACTGGGTACATTTTTTAAGATTCACTAGGAGTATCTTGATTTGAAAGTGCCTGTAGTTACGGAGAGGGAAGGACAGAAAAGCTACTTTTCTAGAGCTGCTTATCAATTTTCACAGAGCAAATATGATAATGTAGATCATGGGCCCCATGGTGTTCTTCACATGAATTAATGAATTTCTTCTTTCTGTGTTGCAGTGTACAGCATTAATAATGTAGGAAATATACTTGCTTCCTACTGCTGCCTGATACAAGCAAAAAATGCAAGAACAAACTCAATCATTTGCATACAAGCCTCTGTGACTCATATTTACTTATAATTATGCCTGCTAGAATGTAAAAGCTGTGGGTATTTAAAGACAGTAGGATGGAGAATCCTCCTGTCCTATTTTCTGCAGTTGGGCAAGGGTAGGTGGTGAAGAAAGATGTTATAATGTCATATTGTAATGATCATGTTGAGATGATGAAGCAATATGCTATGAGTGATGCTCAGAGGAAAGGATGCAGTGTCATAGCATATTGCAGCATCCAGACAGGGTGACATTACTTTCAGATTTTCTCTGCAATTCTTTCATATGATGTGGCTTGCCAGCTGTCTAAGGTTAAATATGTCCCAATGTCATTCTTTAACACTTTTAAATGAAATACAAATAGGAGATGTTTTAGAAATAAGTAGGGTCCCTACTTCTCCCAAATCTGCCAGACTAATTTTATAATATGAATACAACTATGCAGAGATCTATTTCAAAGGTCCAGAATGAATTTTTTGAAATTATGTGTGATTAGATTAGAATCTGTCCATGTGCTAGTTAGTAATATAAATGACATAGTCTGTGTCTGAATAAAATCTTACTGCAGCGGGAATTCAACTTAGGAATAGGTCTCCTATGCTATTACAGATATAGAATTCTTTCAAGGTGGATTGAATACTGCTGAAATGCTCTGCACTGTGGAAAGCTACTTCATCAAGCTGAATACCAAATTACAGCTGGTAAACTGTGCAATTGTTCATTGTTTACCCTTGTCTTTACAGTCTGAACACCTCTTGGAAAGTTTTGAAGAATATGCTACATAATGCAAACACTGAAATCTGGTAACTGGCATCCATTTTGGAGGTAAACAAAGTCCTTTAGTTATTTTGTGCTGAGACACTCGTTTAGGCATGTTGTTATTCTTCTACTGTTAATTTCTCTTGTCTCAAATTTTGTTTTCATACTTACAAGTAAAAGCAAAAAATTATAATTCAGGTATTTACAATGTGATTAAACCTACTCCATTTAAAAACTTTTTCACTGAAACAGACTGGAAGTCTTTTTTTGTCATAAGGACTCTTCTCTCTTTTCCTTAGATTAAGGTATTCAGAATCCATGGCATATTGGACAAGTCAGGATTACAAATTCAGACTGTGCCCTGAGAGAAATACAAATGGAATAAGGATTGAAATATTCTTTTAAGATCGTAATATCACTATTTTCCACAATACAGAAAGGTCTTTATTTTACTCTTTTCATAAAATGTTTTCTCAAGCCCATGTTACTCTTCAGTAAGAGGACAATACCTAAGAGCTGTTATTCCAGTGTTTGGGGAATTTATATAATTATCACCCAATTGGCTACAGACCTACTTACACATCTCTTCAAGCATGCACAGTTACTCTCCATGCCCACTATGCTGCAAGTGTGTTTTACTCAAATTGTAGAGTATGTAACTCTGCAGTTACAACATGAAGCTTCATCTGGCAACATGAAGCCAAATCAGGTAGCATCGTATCTGGAGTATAAACCTCATATACATATATGAACCAGGAGACTCAAAGCTTTGAGAGTATTAATTCAAACCACTGGAAAGAAAAAAAAAAAAGCTCTGCCATTCGGTATGGATACATCTTTCTCATTACAACTTCAGGCTGTGCTATGGACATTACTCATCTCACTGATCTTTATCCATCTAAAGCCCTTGTTTGTTGTTTAGATACCTTTGTAGCCAAGAAGGGAACACTTCAAAGTGAGTGTTAGATGAGGCACCTTATGTCAGATAATAACTCCATTCTGTGTGATACTTTTTTCTTTTAAAGCTTTAACTCATATTAGTTTCACAAGACAATAAATCCATAGGAAAACAATTCTCTTTAAAAAAATGAAGATGTTGACATTTACTTTGAAATTGTCCCTTCCTGCATACAAAAATATATTGAAAATCATCATAAACAAGTCTGGCTAACAAAACATTCTGAGTCAAGAATTTTGACCCTCATAGGTAAATTTACTATCATATGATTTTACTTTAGTATTATCTTTTGCTGACTGAAACCTACCAGCTGCCTTTCCTAACCCCTCTGGATTACAGTATCTGATAGATACAATGGATTCAATACAGTGAATGAAATGAATGACAAAAGGAAAAACACGAATACCAGCCACGGTTCTTGCTGGAACAGATTCTTTGTTGATCCAAAACACAACTTGAGACAAGACTACAGTCATGATGCATGGAATGTATGTCTGAATGAGATAGTAGCCTATTTTCCTTTGCAGATGGAAATAGAGCAGCTGGAGCGAATATTCGCCTAAAACAAACAAGTAATGAAAGGCATGAGTGAATAAATGAATGAATGAATAAATGAATGAATGGTAGATGTGATGCTGAGCTGTTCAAAGACCTTAATACAGCATACCAAAAACTGTCCTGGCTGGAACAGACTCCTTGTTAATCCAGAAAGACACCTGAGAAAGAATGACTGTCATAATGCAAGGAGTGTATATCTGTATCATGAAGTAGCCCATCTTCCTTTGCAAGTGGAAATAAACTGTCATGATTACATATTCACCTGGTAAGAGACAAGTATGTCAGCATTATTTTGGCATCATGAGTGAACATTATTGGCTTAAAACCAACATAATATGTTCTGATGAAATCACAGACCTCCTAGTGCATAATAAAAATAAGCTGCTTACAAAAAGGTAAAGTGACCTTATGGAAACAGAGCAGAATAATATTCATATTACAAACTGTTTTTACTAGGGTGGAGATGCAGTGCAAATTCTTATGAATCTCATGAAAAATTCTCTATTTGATGGGACTGTATTGAAAAACTGTCTTTTAAGAGACAATGGTTAGAGTCTGTCCAAGTTTTACTTTTTAAAATGGCAAAAGATAATTAATTTCATTCTATATGAAAAATAAACCCTTTCATATGTTACTAAGATGTTTCACATCAGCAGTAGTTTCCCCATAGCTCCATCTTACCTGTGTTAGATTTAATTGTTTCACTAGATACAGTTTGTCCTATGAGGTCATACTGAAGAAGACTGGAAGACTCCTGTGGTACTTCTACTGAATGCAATGGTCCTTTTTTCCAAGTATAAATTATTTCACTTTTTGGATAAGCATCTGAGTAACAAAGGGGAAAATTACCATTACTAATTACACCTTTTATAAGCAAGTGAAAAAGTAAGTAGAATAATACCTTTTGTAGCTCAAATGCCCACAGAAACACTCATCCTACTCCAGTAATTCCTAACCTCATTAATGACAAAATGAAAATAAAAAAGCAACAATAAGAGAATGGCTGAGGTGGGATCTGAGTGGAACTAGCTTTTGCATCTTAATTTGCTGTAAAACATATACATTGATTACCACAGCTTAACTAAATATTTTCAAAATTGATTACCACAGACTACATATTTTCAAAATTGTAAGTAATACAGTAAATGTTGCAGAGATTTTGAGATTTGTTGAAGGACCAACTTTGACTATCAGAAGTATAAGAATAATAAACAATAAACATGCTTCAACAGTCACTCTTCAGTGAATAAATCCATGTCCGTATGAATGGTCTGAGTCTCAGAGAACCAAGTAAAATTCCAATATAAAAATACAACTTAAAATTTCAGCTATGACACTAAGTAATATCTTAGGATCTTCTGACCTTCTGACCAAATGTGTTACTTTAACAAACTGAAAGACACAGAAAAACTTACAGCTTCCAAATTTCAGTGGACAAGCATGTCCATCCATTGGGAAGTTCACCAGCCGCATAGGACAATCAGCATTAATGGTTAGTCTAGAATACATAGTTGTAGACAATGAATAATTATGGTATGTAGGAAATGCTGATAGAATCAAAAATACAGGTCAACCAAAAGCAAAAGAACAAGCTCTCACCTCATTGTGTAAAGAATAGTTCCATTCTGCATAATTCTGAAAAGTTTGTTAGGAGTTGTCATATTGTGAGCAATTGATTTTTTTCCATTTCTAAAAAATGTGTCCGGTGTCCAAATTTTACTGACCATTAAATTGTTCAGTCTCAAGATTTCAGTTGGCCCACTAAACTTCAACCTCTCATCAGTCCATGTCTGACGAAAGAAGACATCCATTGTGTACTCCTATGGAAGATAAACAGGGGTTGACTTCTGGGTAGGGGTCAGCAATCCCAAGTGGCTGTGGGGACAGTAACTCCATAAGACAACCTAACACACATGTCAAAGGCATTTCATTTACTGCTTACACACTTGATCCTGTTAAGCAGTTACTGAAATTAGTAACTTAGATTAAGTGGTTACTAAAAAAGTCATCCATGAAAACATACCCTATTTTCTTATTATTTAAAAAAATAGCTACAAATGAATCAGTGAACAGATAATTTGACACGAGTAAGGGGAAAAAAACCAAAACAACCCTCACAGTACTTTCATAGATAATAATTTCATTCAAAGTGACAGAGTTCTAAGAAAATACAAATGTCTACCTTTCAAAGTGCAAGACCAAACTATCAATGTTTAATTGCAAGAAACAAAAAGATAAGCTCAGTGATCTGAGTCACACCACAGGATTGCGGTGTAAGTTAATATTAATCGATGGGACTCTTTTTCAAGAATTCTTAGTAATGTTTTCACAAATCTTCAGAAAAGAGGTCTCTACAGAAGTTGCTAAACATGGCCAGCAGCAAATTTTGTAAGAACGCAAGGCTGTGCCTTCTCTTAGTCTGACTGATGAAGAGTAGTGAAAAAACTTTGGGAATCCTTGGAGCCCACAGTTCCCTGTCTGCAAACTGGACTGCAGGCTCAGGCGAGCTGGTGTTAGAGGAGTGCACAAGGGTAAAAATAGCAGCCTAAGTCAATCTCTAGAAAGAGAACAGCAATGACAACCTCACTTCCATGACTTAACATGCTCCTGGGGGCTGCTGCTGTAGTTGCCACAGTTCACCCAAGTCTGCAGCTGCCTGAGCTGTGGGGGCACACAGCACGACCGGAGCAGCTGTGTCAGCAATGGCACCATTCCCCTGCAGCTGCTCATTCGGTCACCTCCTACCAGGAGTCGTTCTGCAAAGCTGTTCTCTTTCTGGGACATGAGTTCTACACCATCGTCCTCATAGGCTTAGAGAGGCCTCTTTCACCTGTGGCCCGTGCCCTCATGTGAGGCTGTGAGCGCCCAGCCCGGCTGGCCCGGCGGGGAAATAGCTGTATGCAGCTCTGGCCAAACTGCTCTGCTGGGCCCTAGAGATTGTCTGAGAGATTAAGCCTCGTAATCTGCTTTAATGACGGTCAACTCAGATGGCACCGTAATGAATTCCGGGAAAACAGAGCAGGGGAGGCGAGTGGGGCCCTTACCATCTCCACGTCGGACACCGGCCCGAAGCTGGTCACGTAGATGTCCGTCTTGACTTCTGTCACGGCACCTGCGGGACACGGAGAGGGGCTGGGAGAGGAGCGGGACCGGGCCTGCGGGACCCCCCGGTTCGAGGGCAACGGAGACGCCCCGCAAGAGCTGGGGGCTGCGGGGCACAGGCAACTTTGCTGCTTTGCCGCCGCTTTTGGGGTTCCACCGCCTCCCTCCTGCCACGGATGCAGGACGAGCTGCTCTTGCCCGGGGCAGCCGGAGCGCTCCCCTCGCCCTTACCCGCCCGCCGGCTCCCGGAAGGGACGGGGCTTCCCCGCTACCTCCAAATCCCGGTCGGAGCCTGTTGTCGTAGCCGTCCAACAACTTGTCGAGGATCCGAGTGATGTTTTCCGAGTAGAGGTCCGCCTCGTCGTTCTGGTCCCCCAGCACCGTCCCCACGCTGCGGGAAGAGGCGAATCCCCCTCAGTCCCGCGGCCGAAATCGCCCCGGGGTGCGCAGGAAGGGAAGAGCTCCTGGCCCACTCTCCCGCTGCCGGGAGCCCTGAGGGCTCAGCGTGGTGCCGGGGTCTCACTCACCTCACAGCGACACATGCCCAGGCGAGCAGCAGAGCCATGCCGCAGGTGTGTGCAGGGACGCTCAGGTGCCCTCAGACCCGTCAGCTGGAGCCAGTGTCGCTGCTCATCCTTCCCCTGGGCCCCGGGGCTCGGCCGGGTGAGGCTCTGGGAGAGCCCGGCTGGCTCAGCCCCGGCCCCGCGCTCCTGGGCCGGCCTCTGGCCGGGGTGGGGACGTGCGGGGTGTCCGCGGCCGTGCGTGTCCCTTGGATTCGCCACCGCCGTTCAACCTCATCTGACTGTTCCAGGGGGGAATTAGGGTTTGAAGGGACGGTGCGCGGTCGGAGAGCAGTGACAATAATCGAATAAGGCATTAGGGGAGATTAAAAGGAAGAAATCCACTGCTAGTTTTGGCATGGAATTAGCAGGGACCCGTTAGGAAATCTGGAAAAGCGCTGGCATCTTGCTGATAGAGATTATGTTAGAAATGGCCTCAGCTTTTATTATGTTTATGGTTCACAGGGAGATTATTATACAGCTTCTACATCATTAGAACTTTGGAGGGGGAGGAGGGGGGACCCTATCGTTTACAATTTACTGGGAGTTTTAACCTTTCTCAACAGTTTTCCTGTTGATCAGTTCTTCAGAATTGTACAGAGATCTCCAATATCTAAGCGCTGATATCTAGACATTGAGCACTGAAAGTTGGTTCTGGTTCAGATTTCTAGGGTTTTTTGTTTGCTTTGCCTTTTGTTTTGTTTTATTTGGGGGTATTTTTCTGTTATTGGGGGTGTTTTTGTTTGGTTGGGGTTTTTTTGTTTGTTTGTTTTGGTTTTGTTTTTTCTTGGGTTTTGTTTGTTTATTTGTTTGTTTGTTTGTTTTGGGTTTGTTTTTTTCTTTTTTTAATACTAAGCTGTTTTGGAGGGTTAGACACGCAGATTTCACTCAGACTTTAAATCAAGGCATTACCAGGACTTTTGTTAGAACTGGAGCTCCTTACTTTTAAAGCACTGGGATTGTATATCATTACTAATTTTGTCCTGATAAGTACTGACTGGATTATTACTGTCCCTTTCTTCAGTAAGTGTGTTAATGTAGTCAGCCTTAAAGGAAAGAAAGTTCATGCTGCTCCAGCTTTTTCTGTGGCCTTATTACTTCTCAAAAAACAAGTGAATGATGTAACATGTCTTTTAGCTACACTGTGAACAAAGGAATTGGGTCTATTTTCTTTTCATGGTAAAACAGAGGGACAAATAAATGCACCCAAATAAATTAGTTGTTTTTAGAATATTTTGTTGCATAAACCTCGTGTTCATTACCAGCTTCTAATAAATGTATATTAATTATCATGAAAGGGAAAAAATGTATTCGCATGAAACTACGAAAGTCATGTATTATTCAGGAGTAAAACTAGATTAAGACTGACACTGTGGTTTTGTGTTTAAGAGAAACTGTGGTGCTACAAAACCAAGAGAATTCAATGATGTAATTGAAAATACAAGACACGCTCTGTCACTGAGTCCCTTACCCTTTTGTCATGTAATGTGACATAGGTGGGCTCTGCATACTGCCCAGAGCTCCAGGTCTGCCTTTGAACAGTTGGAAACATGAGTTCCTGAGAATCCCTGGAACTGCTCTCTGAATACACCACAGATGTGAATTTTGTGAATTCATCATGGGCTGATATAGCTCAGGATTTTTGTAATTATTCCAAACGATTCATCTGCATTAATTTATTCATAGACAATACTACTGCATCTATGAAAAATCAAAGCTTTGCATGAAATACTAAGTGGCATAGGGAAAAGAAGAAAAGGGAATTCAACAAATCAGAATCTTCTGGGGTTATGTTCTTCTCTCTGGTCTTGATTAAAATCTACCACATTTTTCATATGTGCCTAATCTTAGATACGTTTGAGTTACTTGTGTGCATCACTCTTCTCCGAATATTAAAACTGTGCTTCACATGTAAACATCATTAAGATCCATTTTTGTAAATATGCTTCCATTAATATTACATATGTAAATACACTTAAAAGTTTAGGGCTTTCTTTTCTTTTTTCTTTTCTTTTCTTTTCTTTTCTTTTCTTTTCTTTTCTTTTTCTGGACCCATTGGATCACTTTATTTACTTCTTAGGGTTCTATGTTCCATGTTTTACCTTGCATCTCCTCCTGGTATAATGTCCTGTTCTTTTTTCAATAAAGGAAAAAAAGTCTTTGCAGAATATTAATAGGAGTATTCAAGTTTCCTTCAAAAAATGTGCAAGAAGAGCTAACTATCAAATTAAGCATATGCTGTATCCCATCAGCATCCCCAGCTGAATAGAACACATCCAATTTATCTTCTTTTAAAAGGTTTATTTTTGCAACTTCTTTTAATAAGCATCTCCCGAGTATTAAAAATGCCAGTGCTGCATGGGGCCACCAACCACTCCTTACTTCTTTTATTTCACTTTGATTTTATGTCTATTAGGTAAGTCACTTTTTCTGTTAATCACATAATTGTCAGTCATCTTTTGTTCAATGGCACCCTGCTCCGAATTCGACTCTATTGTGTAAAAATATAAACAGTCTGTTTCATTCACTAAAAGTGGATTGGGATGTGAGTCAGAGATATAGAATTTTTCTTTTCCCCCTCTTTATCTGGAATTTGGGGGAGTTTAATGCATTTGCTTTTTGGACCAGTTTGGGGTACATCCTAGGCTGAGGTGTTCTCTGGACTCCCCTAGTTGTTTATTATTATCTCACCTCTTGAGTCTAGCCCAGCAATTCTTGCATGGCAGCAAGGGTCTCTGATGGCAAAGCAAGAAACTTGGGCAGTGGACTGCAGTCTTTGAATAAGTTATATAATTTTAGTATGGGATTTCCCTGCAAGAAAATGACATGACAATATCCTTCATAAGAAATTTGCAATTAGAATCAAAGACTAAAAAAAATATAAAGAATCTTTAAGCCACTCAAAATATTCCATCCTACCTTCTAAAATGCTAAAAGCAGCCTTGGCATGGTAAATGCAGTAGAAGGGGCTTTACTGTCTCTGAGCTGGATGGTTTCAGGAGCTGAAAGAGGCTTTGGACAGATTGTTAAATCTAATTTATCTTGAATTTTCAGTTAATGTTTTCTTTTTGTGAATTTGAAACTTTCAAGAGGGAAACATATATTCCCCTTCTCAGCAGTTTTGAAATTCTCTGTAACAAGAAGTTGCATACTCTTGTATTTGTTTTCTGTTTATGAAATGCTCATACTATCAGTTGTACAAATTTCTCTGTCAGAGAAGATCAAACTAGCATATTCTATTGAGATTGGTTATCAAACCAGTTTGAAAATAAACATATCTGAGAAAATCACTCAGAAATTAGAATTTTATAAACGAACAGAGCACACTTCAAAAATAAATAGTGATCTCAGAGACAGGAAGAGATGTTTCTTGGCAGACAAAGCACTCATGAGAATAATGAAAATGTCATGAAAGGGTTGTCATCAACATACGTTTTGGGCTTTTAATTAAAAAAACAATTTGAAAATTTGTTGAGAAAATTGCATGAGCTGAACAACAGGCTTGGAAAAAGTGAATGGCAAATTGAGAAGTGTGGTGGCAAGATTACACTTTCCAGCTGCTAATTTTATCACCTTGTAGGGTGTCATTAACACTGAGATGAAAAATGAAATTTCTGATTCATTTGGGAATACTATTGCTGAAAATTAGATCTTTTGCAACTTGAAATTGAGGCATTTTGTAATGAAAAGTCTGACTGAAATTTCTGTGGCAACTAGGAAGTTAAAATACGACAGATTTGGCACAAATGCTTACAAGATTGCAGTTGAATCTCTCATATTTGCAGTCAATTTGATATCTGATATCTGTTCAGCACCTGATAGAGAAATGCATCCCCCAGTTCTTTTTGTTCAGCATCTACATACTGCATAAGAAGAAATGCAATCCTATGCTATGGATGTGATTATAAATTAATTCAATGGTCATAGGGAAACTTTATTTTAAAATTGTCCTTACTTTGTGGGAAAAGCTTGCATTTTGAGGTTTTGTTTGCTTTTCTTTTTACAAGATTTCCCAGTGAGTTAATTATTTTTACAGGAAATGTGCAGCAGGGATAGAAGGGAAGTAGTTTTAACATTGTACAATATGTAAATGGTAAGCCTGCCAGATTGGTATGCCTTCATGCTCACCTTGCTGTCAAAGTGTTTACTCTGTTTGCTCTTTCAAATGTTTCCTCTAGCTTCCAAAACCTTGAGGGAGACTGTATGCACATATTGTTACCTATGCTGTTCACCCCACCCTGCCACGGATAATTCCAAGTGTGGATGAGTCATCTACTCACAAAATTGCCTTTTTGGTGCCTTGTAACACCAGGAGCTGGCACAGGAGAGCGCAGCTCTCAGAACTGAGGTAAAGGTGCTTCTGTCCTACTTATTCTTATGCTGTACAAAGCTCGACCACAGTGAAAAAAATTCTAATTGATACATACGAATTTATGCACCTGCTAAGACACATCCAGACATACATTCTTATTTTTCATATTAAGTGCTTAAACATTTGAGCCTGTATGCATAGGAGATTGAACCTGAGTTTGCTTTTGTATCCAGGGAAGTCAAAGGTCCAAACAGACAGAAACCATAACATTTCAAATCTCAGGCTGATTCTTAGACATTATTCAACATGCAGTCTGGCATAAACACTTCAGTAATGGAAAAAAGCTTGCTTTTGGCAGATCCACTGGGCAGAAAATGAAACAAATTCTTCATTAAGAATTTTTGAAGGATGTGAGACAGACTGCTGTTCACTTGTTATTACTTGTTCCACCTACCGTGCAGATATATAAATGGCATTTCAAAGTACATATGGAACTGGCTGACCTTGTGTGTCCAAATCTATTACAAGTATTGTGTGGTTAGTAGTTTTTCTTAGGATTTCTGTCATCATAGGAATTTAATATTTCTGGGAAATGTGAGGTATCCATGAATCATTCTGTAAAAGCTAAGGGCTCTCTCTAGATGCCTATTGAGGCATCTACAAATAGCCTAAACCAAACGGAAGGCCTTAGGCTCCTTACTTGCTGTACAGAGGTAAAAGACCACAAAACAAACCTGAAACAAACAGTGTTACCCTGCTTTGCTTCAGCACTTCAAGTGATGCCTAATGATTTTTTTCTTTGTTTTCCTTTTATATATTTTCTGTATTCTTTACACATGTACAGTAATTTCACAATTATAAGCCGCACCTGAATATAAGCCACACTACTGGGGTAGGCTGGATTCTTCAGTGAAAAAGGTGTGGCTTATATTCGTGAAATTACTGTTATTTGGAGGTCTGTAGCCTGTTACTGCATTCATAGCTCGTTTTCCCAGTACAGTAATTTCATGCTATAAGGCACACCTTAAAGCGTAAAATTTTGATTGAAACCCGGAAGTGCGCCTTATAGTCATGAAATTACTGTGGTTTGCCCTGCCCTGGTAGGCAGAAAGACAAAACACATTCCAAGACCCCTATGCTATCTTGTTTCTCCCTAGAAACCCAGATTGAAAAACTTTCAGATACATTTTCATCAACAAAATTCAGTCGCATCTGAGGGGGAAGGATTTAGAAGGGGCTTGAAATGGGGAGAATTGCATCACCGCTGGTGCTCCTAGTTGGTGATTTTTGTCAATTATGCTAGTTTACTAAACTGTCCTAGTTTGGAGGACAGGTGTCTGCTAAGAAAGACAGGAACCTCTGTTTGAAATTGAGAAAAAAAACAGTAAATCTATGCTGGCTTTCTGTTGTGGGCAGTAGTTAAATGGGTTTCTATTCAGCTATGTAGGTGGTGGGCTGGGAAGGACGTACAGACAGATCGTAGACACATTCAATATCTTTGTCTTTGACATAAAGATAAAGCTGTCTGGTTAAATATATGCATGGCTGCACAAGACACATAAATGAGACAAATTATTTAAGAGATTGTAGTGTGCTGGTTAGTGTTCTTTACTTCATCACGTCTTCAGGAGCCCAAGTTTAGAATTTAGCCGAAAGGAACAAACCAACTTTCATATGTGTGTTTAATAAAACTTTGCCAACTATTACCTAATGAGGTTTTTTTATTGTAGAGACTTAGAGTTACATTTAATTTGTTTTCATGTAAGTTTTGGAAAAAAGTAGCTTTCTTGCAGACTTACTTCTTACTTATGGATATTTCTCTACATGATTTTACTTCCAAAAACATGATTAAAACCCTTCAACTCATTTTAAACCCAAAGGACGGCAAAAAACTAACTTCTGATTTAATCTTCAGTGGGTTTTGTTTCTTTGCTTTTATGCAAGACTTTGAAAAAAAGCGTGTGTATGGAGCTTGATTGTCTCTTATTTAGAATGTCTGAAACCCCTACGTTGCTTGGATGACTTCTTACATGTTTAGATAATCCGTATTTTTCTCTTGGAATCTCATAGTTCACTGGGTTTTGGGTTATATGTTAGCTAGCAAACTAATATAGAAGTGTTAATTTATTATAGGGGCTCTGAATAAGATTAATACATATTAGATCCAGAATGCCTTAATATATCATTTATTATACTAAACATATTAATATTTCACTCTGGAGTGACTGTGGAAAACATTGGTAAATACTATCATCCCTTCCAGCTCGCACTTCTGGACTGTGATCAGAGGTTGGATTTATGTCACTTCCCTGTAGATACTTACCTAAACACTTGAGCAAAATCAATTCATCTATATTTGTCTCTGTTTTATATATTCTCTCAAAAACAGTTATATAATTGAAATACATAATTTAAATGCGTAAGATCCAAAGTCATGCACTTGTATTTCTGTGCATTTAGGAATGTGCCAGTATCTGGGTACTTGAACAGAAAGCAAGAGCCTCTTGTAAGTTGTTTGGCAGTCACAAGTTACACCAGCTTTTAAATACTGCATACTATAGAGCACCATTTATATAAAATCCGTTAGAATAAATATTTTAAATGAAAATTAATTTTCTTTTTATTGTGGCAAATAATTTTCCTGTAATTATAACTGTCCGGCTTTCCCCTGCTTCTTTGCCATCTCAGGGGAAAAATGAGAGGAGTGGGAAGGAGGAAGATTTCTGAAACTATTAGTTGTGGATTATTTGGTAATCCTTAAAGTTTTCTCCTTATTTTCCTTCATTTCACAATACTGACATTTCTTTTATCTTCCATGTTGGAGAGTATTTGGAATACTTGCATAAAATACCCCATCTGACATGTGACTCTTTCCCTCTTGTTGACTGGTTGGATAGAGATAAGCCACTTAAGTGTCTCTTGATTAGGTTCATTCCCAACAGTTGCTTGAAATTATTAGAAAATATTACATGCTTGCGTTATAGAAAGCAGTAACATGTATATGTAGTGCTCTGTGTTAGTAAACGATGACAAAAACATTTTATTCTGAAATTTTCTGTTTTAATGTTAGGAAGTACAATAACAATAATAAATTTAGTATTAAAACCAATACGAATTACATTTGTCACACATTTTCCCAGTTAGCAGCTTTTTTGCTCTCTCTACCTTAGTACTCACCTAACCCATATATTAATCATAATAATATTGAATGGGCTTTTTATTTTACATCAGTTGTAGCATCATCAAAGTTATGGTGCTGTAAAATATTAACTTGCCAAACATCTTGGAAAATGTAGCCTGTCGTCAATTTTTTTGCGTACCTGTCTGCAAATATTTTAGACTATCAAACAGATGTGCTAAAATATTAATTTCTCATACTGCAAAAGAATTCAGCCCCTTCTTACATTGCAGTTAAATCACTGTATAGTTATATACAAGGTGCTGCATTTATTTGTTTTCTAACAATATTGTTGGGCCTCTTAGAGAATGCAACACTTTTAGTGACTTTACTGTGTACATCTGTAAAGATTTTCCCTAAATGCCTATTATGAACCGGTTTAGACACAGAAGAGCAAGGGAAACTAAGCTTCTGTGAAATGGATCAGACCCAGAAAGGTTTGAAAAATACTCAAAAATAGCGATTAAAACCAAGCGATGTTATAAGTTGGTGCAAAAAAATATGGCATATTTATTTAATAGTAAAAGAAGCAAAGAGATAGAAAAAGAATTGTGCATGGGGGGAGAGAGTGATAGGGATTAAGCAGAAATATATCACTCTTCCAGGTGAGGTCCCAGCAACCTCTGGTGGTTTCTCTCTGTCTGGTCTTGGTGGTGAGAGTCCCCCTCAACCTGTCACCACTGCCACAACAGAAAGTATAGAATTCAGTGGATTCATCACACTTTAGCCAGGTGCTTCCCTTGCAGGGGATCAGTTTGACGCTGTCCCTTTCGACACTGAAGGTCTGTTGCATCATCTCTGGTGCTCTGGTGCAGGGTCTGGGGACCCCTTTGGGAGGACCTTTGATGGGCCATGACAAGTGGCCTGTTCAAGCCTGGTAGCTGGATTACCCCAGGGCTATGGTCTCTACCCTGAAGGTGCTAAGTTTGGTCCCTCTGTGAATGTATTCTTCTTCTCACAGCCCAGACCCGAGTCACTTTATTTTATCTCCACCCATGAGCACTGGAGGTCAGGAGACCTATTCAGGGTATAGTGGTTTCTCTGCAGGTTTTGTAACACAATTTTGCTATAATAAGCAAAGGTGTTTCATGAAGATGCTTAAGACATAAATTATACCATTCAGTCTCCAACAATGCCTCATTCTAAATGGGAGCTCACTGTCTCAGTCAATTGACATATAGCTAAAAAAGTAAGCATTGTTTGTGTGCAAATGTTAAAAAATGACCCAATCAAAATGATAGTGTGAGCTGCAGGAAAAAAATCTCAAGCACAACAAACCAGAAAAATGTAATTTATTTTCAATAAATATAATAAATACAGTAATTTCATGTGTATAAGGCACACCTTTTTGACTGAAGTTTTGATCCGAACCTGGAAGTGCGCCTTATATGCTCGTGCGTCTTATATATGGACACAGTTTGGGAAGTGCGAGCCCACAGCAGACCTGAGCCAACATGAGCCCGCCCAGCCCCGAGCAGGGCCAGGGCCACCTGCCATGGCAGCCCTGGGCGGGGCCAGAGGCCGGTGGGGCTGGGGGCTGCCAGGGGCTGGGGGCTGGGCCGGGTGCCAGTGGGGGCCGGGGCAGGAGGGAGTGCCGGGGCCCGCAGCACAGGGAGGGCATCTAGGGCTGCGTTTAAAGGCTACTCCAATGTGTGAAAACTGTTTGCAAATTGAGCACCTGACAGTATTCTGTTAGTAATTCATTACTTCGTTGAGCATGGATCCTCGCTTCAAAAAAAAGAGCGCCTTATATGCCGGTGTGTCTTATATATGGACAAAATACGGGGACTTGCCGGCAACCCGGAAAGTGTGCCTTATACTCTGGTGCGCCTTATAGGCATGAAATTACTGCACCCTTTTCCAATGCAATCCTGAATAGAAAGATACTTAAAGGTTTATTTCAAAAATTTCTTGCAGAATTATTTATATAGAAACTTATATTAATCAAAAAAGATTATTATATTGATCATGTATTTGCCACATATTTTTGTGACAGTATTTTATAAAAAATAGTTTTTGCTGAATTTCATGAACCCATATAGTCTATCAAAATTTTAATCATGCAGTTTAGTAGTCCTCCAATTCTTAAGAATTTTGCATCATCTGCCCCTCTTTTACAACAGCCTTCAAAGTTGTAGCTGACTGTAGATTTTTTCCTATCTTCGAAGGTTTGTGGTACTGAATATACTATTTAGTACTATTTTTACAGTGGAAAAAATTGTACTTCTTGGATGAGCATGTTGGAATTAGTAATTTGTCACTGGTTTTAAAACATAGAAATACTAATTAGAATAGGTACTTTCTAGGTATTTATAACCTTTATTAGAAAGGAGATCTGGTAGTGGCTGAAATTAAGGACACAGAGAGAGAAAGAAAATAGAAGAAATATTTGTTTCAAATATTTGCTAGATATTCTTTGACATGATATATGGTAAAAGAATTAAATATACTCCAGAGTAATTCTATTACAACAGATATAATACTCAAAGGCTTATCAGGTTGCTGACACTAATAAAAATTGATCCTTTTAGACTTTAAATAGATAAATAAACACAATGTCAAGAGTGGATTGAAGTGGATCTTTGATAGCTCTTCAAATATGCGTGATATCCTAGTTCTGTTCATATGACTTAGTGAACTCTCCCATCTTCTACTATCATCATCAGAACCCTTGCAAATACAGAAATGGAGACAAAGCTTAGGAAATCTCATTTGGAACATGAAATTTCCTCCAGAGCATTCTTATTGATAGATTTAAGGAAGAAGAGATGTAATCCAGATTCCTAGTTTTGCTGAACATCATAAAAGTGTAGAAGTGAATTACACTGTGCTCTAGACCTTGGCCACAGAGCACCTGAAAGAGATGGGTTGAATCTTAGAACCTTGAACAAAGTCCAAAGCAGCAGTTGTGTTGTGCTCCTCACAGCAAGACCAATATAATGGCTATAATACCTAAAACCTCCGCATGTGCTTTTATCCAAGACTGTACAGTATTAATTTGCACAGACAGTGGTTACAGCATAAACGTGGACAGTGGATTTTCCAATAAAGCAAGGCTATAGTTCAGCAGATTTATTACAATACCTGCTATCAAACCTATGGTTTCATGGTATTGTGCCCCTCTGTTCCCATTCCTCATCTCCTTCTGCTTCACTATTGGTAATTTTACTTTCCATAGCCTCATTCAAATTTGATAATAGTGAAAAAGCCCGTCAATTTAAAATTAGATCCATCTGAAGTACATATTTGCTTTACCTAAATAGTTTCCTTTTCCTCCACTATTTTTGCAGTATTGTGCTTATTAGTTCTTGTATATAGTAGGTAATATATTTTTATATATAACTATATAAACATACAGTCTCATTCAGCTGTGGCATCTTTTCGTACATGTGCTAATACATGTAATATATAAGATAAAAATAGTTTAGGCAGTGGACAAAACCCATTATATTATAGGACAACTGGAAGAAAAATAACAGTTTAATGACAGCTATTTTTATCTTCTTTATCCTATTTCCCAGTATAATTATTTCTGGATCAATGTCCTCCTTTTTGCATGCTGGCTTCTGTGAAGGTACTGATTTTTTTTTTTTCTTTAACGTATCCTTGCAATTTATTTTCCCCAACTTGCATAGCTACATTTTCTCATAAAAGTATTTATAACATTAAAAAAAAAAATAATTGCTTATGTTAATTTGACATGTCAACCCTTTCTTCTCAACAGTAATGGTATTCATAATTGAATCTTTAAAATGGTTTTCCTATCTAAGCAAATGCTTAGAAAATTAGAAAATTTTAGAAAATTAGATACAGATGCTGTTCCTCTTAGTTTAATCAGTGTGTTGGGTCACAGTGGCCTTAACTTCTTAACATAAACTCAGCTTTCTAAAGTCTGAATGCTTGAGTGGATGGAAAGAAGGATATTCGTTCCATTCGAAATGCCTTTAGATCTATGGGTGAAACTGATGATCAGTGGATGAAAACTATCTAGGACATGTATGAGGCCTGGGTTGGGAAAAAGCCCAGCTCCTGCCCAATTACAGTAATTTCACACGTATAAGGCACACTTTTTTTTTTGACTGAAATGCTGATCCGAACCCAGAAGTGCGCCTTATACACTGGTGCGCCTTATATGTGGACAAAGTTTGGAAAGATGTCAACTCGGAAGTGCAAGCCACCGTGTGGGCAGCTGCTGCAAGGGCAGCTATGACTCTTCTTCACCCAAAGCCAGAGCGGCTTCCCTCAGCACGGCTCTCCATGGCCACCTGCCCTGGTCTGGGGCTGCTCCCTCAGTGCTGCTCTTCCCCGGCATGGGGCTGCTGTGCCTCAGGCGCATCTCACCCACGTCCCCGTGCACTTTGCGGCTCAGGCTCTCCCAGCATAGCTTGGGGACCCGCGATGCACGGAGAGAATGCCAGGGCCTGTGGCATGGGGAGGGCGCCTTTGAGCACCTGCCAGTAAACCCCACGATTGCAGGATTCTTTTATTAATTTGTTACTTTGTTGCATGCCAATCCTTGCTGAAAAAAAAGGCACCTTATACGCCAGTGCACCTTATATATGGACAAAGTACACAAACTTGCCGACAACCTGGAAGTGAGCCTTATACTTCAGTGCACCTTATAGGCGTGAAATTACTGTAATTTTTGCCAGAGACTGCAATTTCACTACTTGTACTTTGTATTACTGGGCTTATTTTTTATGCAAATTTTACCCAAAGTTTATGTGAATAGAATTGTCCCTCACCAAACTAAGGCTTTTCCTAGGCAGCATTTGCTTTAAAGGTAGTGCCTGAAAAATACAGCAGCAGTAATTTTAGATTGACTTTTGCCACCTTCTTTTGTGTCCTGCATCCCAGCAAATGTAGTGTCTCTCTGCAGACTCATCGTTCTATATTTTGAAGCTTCAACTACTTCTGATTTAGCTTATCTACCCCAAAATCTGAAGTTATTAGTGATGCACTTATTTGAGTATACTATTCTAATTTTTATATTACTGACTGTGAAATTACAAGAACACATATTTAAATTCACATAAGTGCAAGAAAATCGATTAATGAGAAAAAGCTAGTATATGTAAATCTTGCCTCATGAGAAAACTACAGCTGACAAGAAGATATAGGAGTCTGTTAATGGCCCAGCTCTTACTAAGATTTGTTTCCATGTACAACATTCTATAAAAGTCTACACTAGTGATGAAGGATAAGTTGTAGCAACAGCCAGTTAGAAAAATTATGATGATGAGTTGGAAAAATTATGATGATGATAAAAATTCTTATTCGTGACTTTTCTATTAAAATAAAAACTCTGAGAGAACTCTCAAGTTCTGTCTCAGCTACAGAGAACCTTGGACTTCTTCCTATGAGGAGCATCTGTAGGCTTTGCTGACCCAGGTCCTCAGCAGGCACATTGTCCCCTAAACAAGGGAGCATGATCTAAACCTGCTCTAAGGACTCTGTCCTTCCAACAGCAGCTCTGAACATTTGCCATATCTTGTTATCTGGGCTCCCATTAACCACAGATCAGGAGAACTCTCTTGGAAGGCTGCAATAAAGTCAAAGTTTTGCAGGAAACTTCTGTGTTTTGGAATTTAAATGTGAAAAGCCATTGCAAAAACCCTTGGTTTTTCTCAGCCAAGTAATTATGATACAGTCTTCCTTGTCCTTTTTTTTTTTTACATGCATGTCTTTCTGATTTAGATGATGTAGCTTGCAGAAGTCTATGATAATCTGAGTTTCTACAGTGCTGATACAGATGGCTTTTGTGGTGTTTCTGTATCACAGCCTTCATTGAGGTGGTAATAAGTATCTGCTGAAGCTTTGCAAATTATTAATCAAATGCCTCATGGGAATTGACAGCTTGCCTCAATAATGTATTTTTTTAAACCAACGGCAGATTTAACAGCTAAATTTCAGTCAAAAATTATTTCTGTGGGAGTACTGTTGAATGTCTGTCAGTTTCAGCAACCAAAGACTACTAAATAATCCCAGTTGTCGTTGTCTAACAAGTAGCTTTTTATCAATAGATAAAAATACTACAGTAATTTCACAATTATAAGCCCCACCTGAAAATAAGCCGCACATCTGGGTAGCCGAGTAGAGCACGAGATTTGTCCATATATAACCCACACCCCGAATATAAGCTGCATTTTTTTTTTCGTTTTTTCACGCGGCAGGTGGGGGTGCTGCTGAGGGACCAGGCAGCTCCAGGGCCGCGCTGGGAGGGGCCAGCCAGCAGCGGGAGGTGGCAGCACCGGGAGCAGCAGCGCCGGGAGCAGCGGCAGTGACAGGAGAAGCAGACAACGGGAGGCGGCAGTGCCAGGAGCTGAGGGGCAGGGAACGCCTGTTCCTGTCTTTCCTGCTCACTCTGCGTGGCTGCTGAGGGGCAGGGAACGCCTGCTTCCCCCGCAGCTCATACTTCCGCCTTGGCAATTCTCCTGAAATTGTCCATCAATAAGCCGCACCTGATGATTAGCTGCACTGCTGGGGTAGGCTGGATTCTTCAATGAAAAAGGTGCAGCTTATAATCATGAAATTACTGTAGTTATACTAATATTTATGCCCTAGTAAAATATTGTTCTGATTGTTTTCTATTATGCCTTAAAAAAGAAAAAAGAAAAAACAAACATAATTGCTTACTTTTTGCTTGTATTATTATAATGATATTGTTTCTCTTTTGGTATACCTGAGATAAGAAAAGGAACCATATACTTTCATAAAATTTTAAAATAATTGTTGGAAGGAACTGCTGGAGCTAATCTGTTCTAGCCCCCTGCTCAAAGGTTGGATCTAGCTTTAATGTCAAATCAATTTGCTTATTCTCAAATCTACCTCAGTTTTGAGTGTTTCCTAAGATAGACTCGCAGACCTTTTTGGCTAGTCTGTTCCAATGTTTGACCAATCTTCCCACAAAGTTTTATTTCTATTTATCCAGCTGGAATTTCTGTTCTTCCAGTTTGTTCTGTTTTCTTCATATTTCATATCAGTGCCTTAATACTGTTATCAGAAAGCAAAGAAAAATATTCTCCATGTATAACAAACAATATATCTAGACATGGGAGGAAATGTTTGTTTTGGGTTTAGTCTTTCTGTCCTGCACCAAAAGTTCATCCTCTCTTTAGAGAAACTCTTACTGCGCGTGAAACGGAACTTTCCATTTGGTCAGAGCATGGTCTTGATAACACCAAGGTGGAAGGTTCCATCCTTGTATGTATTCACTTGAGAGTTGGACCTGGTGATCCTTCTGGATCCCTTCCAATTCCAGTTGTTCTGTGATTCTTCCCATCCTCTCTGATCTGCCTTGCACATGCAGGTGCTCCCAGCCTGCAAGAGGTACCTGAAACACCAGAAAGAACACAACACAATCAGCATTTGACACAGTGAACAATAGGCAGTAATAACAGTTCATGTGACAGAGTTTAGCAGAGAATGTGAAATTACAGTGGAAAATGAGAAAGGAGAGGAGTGGGGCATATTACTGATAGAGCAGCAATGAGCCTCCTGTAGGCCACAGTGCAGTTTCAAAAATATTCCCTACTGAATGTACCCTGAGTAGCTGATGGAGAGAAAATATTCTTGAAAACAGTAACAAAAGAAAACACGGGTTTTTCTGCATCTCTGACAAATGCAGATCCCTAACAGCACAATGTCAGTTATCAGAAGTTGACCAGCAGTTGCTTGCTGCATCCATCTCATTTGTTTTCCTGTCTCCATCTGCTGGAGGCAGTACTGCACGATGGCTGCACTAATGGGTGGTTACCCAGATGTTGAGACTGCCTTAGCACACAGCTAAACTTTCATGTTATGCAACATATCAAATGTCTGCTAGATAGTTAAGGTAATTCACATAAGGACCATATTGCGTCAATTCAAATTTTTGAAAAAATCCTATTTTCAGCTTCCTTTCCCCTATAATATAGAGGCACAATCTTATGGAGAGTAACATTCAAAATGATATCTATTGATTTTAACAGTTGATGCATCACTGATTTTTATTAATTGGTTTTGCTTCATAGCATTAATTAATTGTATTATTACTAATGTTCACCTACTAAATATTTAATAAAAAAATTATTGCAGTAGGAGTTTTTAAAGTTTAGCAGTTTGGTAGGTACAGAAGGAAATGTGGTTTGACATCTTTAGCTCATTGGTTGAGATTTGTAGGATTAGTGGTGATCAGCTGTTCTAGAGGCACTAGAAATTCCTGGCAGAAAAGCTGAAGTTTGCTTTTTTGTGTTACACCAGAATCCCAGTTTGACTGAGTGTAGAGAACCATTCAAGAATATCCTTGTGCCTAGCATTTAGTCTGTGCCATATTTTGCTAAAATATTTTATCTGAGAAAAATCTATGTACACAGCTGCATGTGAATCCAGCCAGCAATCTACTCAGCTCTTACTTGAATTTCCCAGCTTATTTTTACTTTTATCTGAACATGGTTATGTAACTTTTGCTCATGGGGAGGACTGATCCTGATTTTTTTTTTTAATATTAGCCATCTGAAAATTTTGTTACTTATTTCAAGATAAAGATCAGGCTACTATTTATGTACTTCCTTCTATCTGAACTATGCTGAACTATGATCAAAATCAAGTTTTGTTGTTCAGGATTTGTTAATTTTGATCCAAAGTCAGTAACAATGATATAAAGATGTTTAAGATATGAAGAAAATCACATTGGTCTTTCATTGCCTTGTGCTGAGTTTTTCAGTTTATTTTAGCAATCAGCTAAGTTGGATGTTATATAACCAACTGAAATGCAGATTGTCTTAATTTAAATATGTATACTACAGCCAGGTGTAATAATTTTCTCCTACTCTGCAAAACCTGCCCTATCTGAATCTTTGCATAATTCCTAAAATATTGTAATTTCATGCAGCAAGAGAAGTCTCAATTTTGTGATTGCCTTGCTAGCATCATTTTAATACTCAAAAAATATGTTTAGTAAATTTTTCCTCATATTTTGTCTTCTACTAAACCTTGTCAATGTTCCATTATTACCACTTTTTTTCCCAATGAGTCTTTAATTTTTTTCCAGAATTGTAGCACAAATAAATCATCCTGTTGAATGAAACTTTAAAGATTAAGCTGCAGTGCAGTTCAGTAAAATCATTAGTTGATCTACAGTAGAGATACATGATAATGATTTAACTTACTATCTGTGGTGTCCTTTTAGGAACTACCTTGTCTTTTTCCGTACAACTCTAGCAAAAGAATTGGGGTGGGGGAGGGTTTAATGCATTTTTGTTTTTCTCTAGTCTTTTCAGTTATTTGGATGATTATTAGTGCATACAATACCTAAATTTCCTGAATAATGCCAGAGATAACTGAAGAATAAAACCAGATCTTTTGGAGTAGTTCTGATGGTGCATAAGAGCATGATGAAAACCAAAAAGAAGTTTGCAGGTGGACTAAAAGAAAAGTGTTTGGCCTGTCTTTAATGTTTGATGTGTACAATTGCTTCTGCAACACGTACTTCATTCCCTGAAAGGCGGTTATTTCTTTCAGCACACTCACAGATGTTATGTTCAATATAGGCGAACATAACTGTGTGTATTCAAGTTAATTGATTTTTCTCAGCTTCAATACCTCAAGCTTATGGTCTTTTTTTAGTTCTTGCAAAGGATAAATTTGTCAGTTTTGTAGAAAATACAGTTTAGATATTAAAAATTCATTCTTGAGGTAAATGAGGGAGATTTTAAAATTCTAAAACTGTGTTAATGGGGCAGAAGGAGACCTGATAATTCAGAATAACTTTTCCTTATTTAAAGAAGACCTCAATTATGTGAGAAGACTTAGAATTCAGGAGCTTTTACAACATAAGCAGATTTTCCTTACACATGTTTCTCCCCTACATTTCTAAAACAATGACTATCCCACAATGTGGGAACTCAGTCGGGTAAGTGAGCTAGGATTGGATGTTAGTGTTGATTTTATTTTGGCGCTCAATAATATAATTACCAGAATTAACAAAATTGTCTTCTGCTTTGAAAATGTCCAAAGCTGAAAGCTAAAACATAATTCAAGGTAAAATTACCCCTACAGTAATTAAATTGGAATTCTTAACTTTATCATCTTTTGCTCAGGATTTCAATTTTTTTTCCTGATCATTTCAAAACCTCTCAATTTGTTGCTTAGAATAAATAAGGTAAGATTTCCCCTACTGGTCTGGTTTTTTACTTTTTGTACTGCAAGTAGGTTAAGCTACAGATGTAGTGTTCATACACAGTTTTCCTGCCATTTTCTTTATTACCTTGAATGTTAAATAATTTACCAGAATATGAGTATTGGTCTAATACCGATACTCAACTGTAACGGACAAAAGACTCTCTAACAATTTAAAGTTAGAAACTGTATGTTTATTCAGCACTGGGCAGAAGCGTGGGGTAGCTCCCTAATATGCACTACAAAATTACAGGTGATCACAGAGTCTATTTATATACAAAAGCTTCAAACAATTCAATATTCATAATAACAGCCCCTCCCATCCTCCGCTTCCTGTGGTACTTACCTTGAATAGCTATTAAGCATGCGTGGTTGGATTCTTTAATTAAGCCTGGGGTCGTTTATGTGGGGAGGGGTCTTAAAATGAGAAAGTAAGGTGAGTCTTCCTCACCCTGAACTCTTGACCTTTTCTATCAATGACAATACAAATGGCTTTTGGAGCAACTCCAATTTTCAAAGAGTAAGTTTCTGGTGACGATTGTTTGTGTTTCTTTGGACCTACTTAATAATTTCATCTTTTCCCATTTCAAGCACAGCTGAGCAAACATAAAATTACAGGCAATTAATTAGGTAAGTTTCAAATAACTATTTCAAGGCCAGTTTCTTCTAACTAAAATCCTAATTTCTCTAAGATTAGTGTTTCATTAAAAATAAAATAAAAAATCCAGCATTCCAGAACTACTGTACTAAAATTCTTATACCAATCAACTGGCCAGTTGATGCATTGCCATCCTTCCCTTCTGCAGGTTATGGTAGTTCAAAAGTGTCCAGTTCCAAGAGTCACCCTGTGGCATGACCAGAATGGAGCATGTCTGTAAGATGCTCAAAGTGTCATGTGACTAATGAAGCTCATTAATGCACTCAAGATGAGCATTATGCAAAGATTTACCAAATTCTAGCTGCAATTATATCATCACAAGATAATTTGAGATAAATAGCCACTAGGTAGGATCATGGAATGGGAATATGTGGAGACTTCCACTACTCTGGGGCACAAGATGTTGTTTAATGTGTTTTATTTAAAATATTCTCATTATTCCAATGTTTAAAGCACATATATTTTTCCTGGGTATGGAAAAATTTGACAGCACAGGTTCATTCACCAATAACAGCAAAACTTCATCACATTTGGGTTTATAAGCTCTAGTAGAATCACCATTCCTTGGCAGTGGGCAAAACCTGCAACATGTCTGTAGAACTGTAGAGTTATTCTTTTTTCAGATGATGGGTAGCAATTTATTTGGATGGAGAAAATTTATTCATGGCTTCCAGAAGTATCTATGGAGAAAGACGAGTGGAATAAGTGAGGCTTTTCCAGCAAATGTGAAGGACTAGACCCTAACTTTGAATAGTTAACACTTTCTCTTGGATTTTCAGAGAGCATTAGAAACTACTTCTCTCCCTTCATTCAAGTGAGAATAGGAAAACCCTTGGAAGGGAAAGCCATACATGATAACCAGAGTATTTAAAGGGTATGAATTTTAATAATATTCCTTTATAAAACTAAAACAACTTAAAAAAAAATTAAGAAGTCACTTAAGAATCCGCTGTACTGAATTCTTAACATTTTTTTCTGCCTTTCGCTTTTCAGCTTCAACTCCTGATAGCATTTATGATCTCTTTTATCAAGACTTGTATAGGTGACTTTAAAAATTAGTAGGCTTGTTAATCACAGCTCATATCTTTCCCCTATCTTCCAAATCCTTCTGGGTAACCACACTTAATTATTTTCTTTACACCATTTGAGTATGAAATTACTTTCATGACATTTGACTCTGAGTGACCGTGTGCAGGTGGATGCTGTTTAGCTAGTTTTGTCCTGGTTCTGATGATTTCCATGGCTGGAGATAAAAATCCCATATACAGTAATTTCAAACTGATAAGCCGCACCTATTTCACTGAAGAATCAAGCCGATCCCGGAGGTATGGCTAAGCACCAGGTGCGGCTTATTTATGGACAAATTCCAGCAAAATGCCAACCTGGTAGTGCGACCTGGCAGTCGGGAAGCTGCTGCGGAGCTGCTGTCGGCTTTGCGCGAAGCCAAGCCCGCCGAGAGGCCACTTTTGGGTGGCATGGGAAGCCCCAGTCACTGCCAAGCAGGTGGGGAGCCGTGGCAGCCAGTGTTGGGGGCAGGAGTGCTGGGGCCCACGGCACGGGGAGGGCGCCTGGGGCTGCGTTTAAAGGCTTTGCCAGTCTGTGAAAACTGTTTACAAATTGAGCAGCTGACAGCAAACTCTGCTATGGCACGATTCTGTTACTAACTCGTTACTTTATTGCACGTGGATCCTCTCTTTTTTAAAAAGAAAAGTGCGGCTTATCACCTGTGCGGCTTATTTATGGACAAATTCTGTGGTCTTCCCAGCTACCCAGAAGTGCGGCTTATAACCAGGTGCAGCTTATGAGTGTGAAATTACTGTAATTTGTCTCAGCTCAGTTATGGAGAACAAGATGGAAGATATACCTGGAAAATACTTTCTCCTGTCTGACAGGAGCCCACGGCTTGACTTTTCTCCTATTTTAGGTGTCACTTTATGATCTTGTCTTGTGTTGCAAAACAAGATGTGACCAAAAGTATATATTCTATCACCATCTGTTGAAACCAGGGGGGATGGTGTTCTTTATCTTTTCCACTACCCATCCTTCCTCCAGGGAGGTATCTTCTGCTAATGGGCCACTGTATGACTGATAAAATTACATCATCCCATTGCAATATATACTCCACTCAGGGGGAGGAGCCAAGCATTTACCACCTAGATAAAAATATGAGATTTGGGACACCAAGGTAGCCCTTTTTCCATTGGATTCCAGAGGAAAACCAGACCCTTCTACATCATCACTGGACATTCAAAGGAAAGCACCTTCTACAGGACTTCTGCTTCAACAGAACCACATCTGTCACTGCAAGAGGACTGCAGCCACCATTTAATGAGACTGCTACCAGCACCCTGACTGATGGGGTGTCAGGTTGTTTTCTGACTCTGTCAGTGTTTTGTTGTTTTGCAGTACTGTATTTCTATTTTAATTTCCCTAGTAAGGAACTGTTATTCTTATTTCCCATATTTTTGCGTGAGACCCCCTTAATTTTAAAATTGTAATAATTAAGAGGGAAGGGGCTCTTGCTTTCCTTAGCAGAGACCTGTCTTTCAAACCAAGACAGATTTACAGTACACTTTGCAGTGGGACACAAAGAGTGTAGGGATGGTCATCTGGCCCCCATAGCAGGAGGGAGGCAGGGATACAGAAACTATTCTCCTCACAGGTGTTCTACCCCTTCCCAGGGTAGAGCCTAATGACAAAGATGCCTGGGTATGAATTCTTCTCTCGAATAACCCAGGTTCAATGATAATAAAATAACTTTCCAGTTGGTTTGTAAATTTCATCTGAATCAAGAAATCCAGAAGTAAATTGCTCTTTCAGAGATCTGTTTATGATACTGTCACCTCTTCCTTTCTTCTTTTTTTCCTCTCCCCTGGGGACATAATTTGGTTTAACATGACCCCCAAAAAAGTGATGATAAAATAAGTGTTACCAAATCATTGGAAAGACATTTTATTTGGAAAGCAATGAAATGAAATAAAGACTTATTTTGTACAATGAAAGCTATACAAAAACATTTGGCAGTATTCTGGTTTTGAATTTGGGAGACTTCAATGGAATATGACTTCTGGGTTGCAAGACACTCTACTTTTTAATTATTTCAAATAATATTTCTATATAACCCATTGCTTCTTAACATTTTGAAGCTGATGTGAGTGCTAAGCAAAAAGAAAACATCTTTAACATCTAAGCACGTTCTCCAGAAATGCTGAAGACAAAGGAAAGCATTTACTAAAGTAAGATCTATTTAGGTGCTTTGATGATACAGTCAGATGTTTAACAGAATTATTTAAAGACAATTTAGCCACCAGTATCTACTTCCCACTGAATTTCACTTAGTCACTTCTATAAATCCCATATGTGTCTTCTACATTTTTAGGCACTTTAAATATCTGACCTAAAGACAGTTGAAAATCTGTTAAAGCTATAGGCAGACTTCTATTTTCTGCTACTGGAAGAAAATCAAATTTTTTAAGGCTAGTCCTCAAATTACAAGAATTTCAATCTTGGAGATGGTCGTTCAGGCAGGATATTAAAATTATTTGTGACATTTAGTCAGTATGGCCTAGTAGAAACATCTGTGCATATTGTTTTTCACTAACATAATTAATTTTGTGAGAAAGATAACCACAACTGCAATGCTTTGATCAGCTTTTCTTTTTCTCATTTCTTTTTTTCTTTCAGAAATTGGACTCTTAAATGTTACTGGATGAATACCAATTCTAATATTTTCTAAAATTAAATAATCATAAATTTAAGTAAGTATAGCTATTTGCTTGTAGTAACAGAATCTTCTAAGTAGCAAACTCCTACAGAATGGGAGACATAAATTTGTGTTTGGTGTTTGCTTTTTCTTTTAAAAATAAATTAATCTTTTCTACTTTTATGCTTATGTAGTAGTAGGGACTAGCGATAAGTAAAGCCCCCACTGCAATGTTTTTATTCTAAAACAAGTATGTAAATAATGCCATGGATTTATTTAACAGATTACTCATATAGCCAACACAATGGGAAAAACATCTTCATATACAGTTGTCTGTTACGCTGACATGCCACAACACAGAAGGGGAGAGTGGACAGTGTTTTTCTTTCCAGTCTCAACTGATGTTACCATTTTTTTTCTTGATATATTCAGTTGAATGCATTGAACAGGGTTCCAGATTCATCACAAAATGCTAAATCTGTGTGCACTATATGCCTGGCTTCATAATAAATACAAATCTTCACTCTTAAAAATGTAGATAAGATTATTGGGAGTGGTAGTGTGGTCTCAGGACAATACTATTTATTAATATTTTAACCACTTATTCTTGTAATGAATTAATTCATATAAAACCCAGAAACTTAGAGCCTTAACAAAATTACTTTAATTTTGAGCTTTTCAGGCTATTTTTAAAATTTTCCTTAGTATCAATCATTAAGGGTGTTAAAAGACATAATTTCATATAAAACACAGAACATTATCCATGGCTGGTTGGTACCTGCATTTCAGGAAGAAAATCCTTTTTGCAAGACTATTAATGAAAAGGTAGCACATAAATTTGACAGCAGGTGACTAAGCCTGGTATATACTTTGATGCTTCACAGTAATTTTGTGATAATCTGTTCAGGAAATGAAAGAAATAAGAGGTAACTCCAGTGATGCAGGTAAATTAACGGAAAGGTGTAAAGAATGAACACATAAAGCAACAGTACTTAGTAGTTTTTAAGTCACAGTGGCATTTCTCCTGCATACACATGTATAAAACAGAAGGTAGTTAAATAGTCATGGCTTGCAAAATATTTTGCTAGAAGAAGTAATAATGTATTGTTCATTTGCACATAAATATAGAGTTGTAAATATTTTAGCACTGATAAGCAATGTGTGGAGGGTGGTCTCCTGAGAGAAATAGCTTATGGATGATATGCAGTGATAGTAAGTGACCTTATTAACTCTTGTGAGCTGCTCTTGGATGCTTAGGCCCTAAAGAAGTTCCTGTTTTATTTGTGTTGTATTTTTCTCTGCTGTATTTTTTAAACATTAACTGATTGACCATTTGCAAATGATTCTGTAGCACTGTGAAACATTCTGGAGATCATTATTAATAAATTGGCACCCAGCTATACAATAAATTTTATCTAACCCAGATCTCACAGCTCTTGCGTTAGCTAATTATTAGAAAACTCTGGATAAAGTGAAATAGCTGTAACTTATCAAGATTAAAGTAGGCATTGCTCTCCTCTATGTGCCCTGACAGAGATGAGTTTAAATAAAAACCTAAATGAAAAATTGTTATTTTTAAAAAAGGGTGAAATACAGCAAGCTGGACAATCTTTGCTAGGGCAGGGTGCATCACATAGCAGGTTTAATGTCTACAGACAATTAAATGCTCTGGTGTGTGGTATGCAGGGGTTTCTGGGTTCCTTCTGATATGCAGGATCAAATGGAAGCGCTGTAGTGGTTTTTAGAGCAAGAGACTTGTCCTGTCCTCTGAAATCTATAGTGCAACTATACAATATCCTAAATATATAAGAATAAGCTGCTGTCTTTTCATGCTGGGGATGATTTGACCAGACATAAGGAGCTCTAGACTGGTCTACCAGAGATCACCAGTGATCATGGCAAATGTCTATCTGCTAATTTTAATTATTAATTATTATAAAGCACTGCCTGAAACTGTTTTATTTTGGTAGTCTACCAAGAATGATGAATAAAACTCAGCATTGAAAGAAACTGATTACAATAACAGTATTTCTAGGACAGTTATATTCCATATTCATAGCACAAAGCAAAGTATTTCTGATATATTTATTTTTCAGAGTTGAAAAAGAATTTGACTTATCCTGCATCAGAATGTATATATAAGAGCTGACATTTTGATAAGGCTGTTGCTGGTTTCATGGAAGAAACACACTTCATTCTAGCTAATACAATCTATTTTTGTAATTGACATTTGGGTCAATCTGTTCTCATACAAATTTTTAATAAACACATTCTTTCTCCCACCCAGTGCAATCAGAATAGATGGGGAAATGCAAAGCAAATGAGCAAGCTAGGAGCATTGCATCTTTATATTTCCAAGAAATGTTGTTCTTGTCTACTACTACATAGTGTCTGGACAATAAAAATAAATCTTACTTTTTATTGTACTCTATTAATTTTCAGGGTACAGTTTAAAAACTATATTTTCAGAATTGAAGAATAAAAACTGGTATTTCTGCCAACAGATTGCTAAGTATGTTGTTATCCTGTCCGCATGTGCATGTGAAGATTATTGCAGTCTCATTGCCTACACCTTGCTTTCAAACTTTGGCCTTCCTTTTATTTACAAAGCTGTTTATTTAACGACATTTCACTGTGCATTTCACTGTGCATTTCACTGTGCCTCTTTTTTCACAAGAGTTGTAGAATATAAATGAATTGGGGTTGTGTTCTGAAACCATTTTACCTTATAGCAAGATTTAATAGGAACTACATGTAATTAAAATTAAGACTTGATTGCCAACTTTGGATCTACTCTAATGCTTATATATTTGGTTATCTTAGAGAGTGCTAGTGTTAAATTTTTCAGTAATTGAAAAGTACTCTTGCATTTAAAATTATTTAGCAATTATTGCACAGTTTAAAAATGTAATAGACTAAACAGTTTCACAGAAATTACTCAAATCACTTGAGTAATGTATTTCAAACTACTCAGACGAATCTGTGAGCTTGAAGAGTCAGTTTCACAAAAGTCATCAAACAGCTTGTGTAATTCTGCACTTTATAAAAGACAGTTGAATACCTTCATGAATTATTTGCCTTTATGATAATCAGAGAGTAGAGAGAAATAGTTCCAGTGACTGAAACATGTTGTATGTGTTTGTGTGTAGATTGCTTTGGGTTTTCTGCTTTGGTTTTTTGTTTGTTTTGGATGTAGGGTTGGTTGGTTTGTTTTTTGGCACTTTCTTGGATAAGGCAAAGCGTTTTTTTCCTGATGCAGAAGAATTTTTTCTGGAAATCAAAGGTTTGGTGTTTGGTGAATTCACAAGAAAAATCAAACCTCAGGATTGTATTAGATTCTGGGTAAAGTGATGTCTATCCACTATGTGACTTTGCACTGAGAAATGTGACTGACAACCTCTGATCAGGAAAGCTTCAGAAATAGAGAAGCTGTGCCAAGGTGCTTCTCAGGAAAACATTCATGTACCAGAGCCAGTTATCAGGTGTATGTTATTTATTCATAATAACAGCTATTAAAAAAGTCTCAATGCTTGATTCTATTTTCACAGAACCCATGTGTTGCTAAATCCTAATTTTAAGCCTTTAAGTAAAAGAATTTGGCTCCAAGATTAATTTTGCCCAGATCATGATTTTTTTTGAGATATTTTAATTAAAAGAAATTAGGGCCTAAAATTCTGGCATGAACATGAAAAAACCTAACAAAGATCTCAACATACATTTTCTCCCCTGCATATTCTGCTTTGATTACAGAGAGAGTGAGAAAGGAGAGGTGAGGGGAGAGCTTTTCTAATGAGTAATTTGATGACTCCTTTATATGGAAGTATTACTGATCCTTTTTTGTCTGGAGGAGTTTTCTTGGAGGGCAAGAACTAAAAGTTCCAGCATAAAACTATGAAAAAAGCAGCGTGTCATACTGTCTCATGGTGATGGCAATTCATAAGCAAATATCAATTAAGCAAAGTATTTACAGGAACAAAACAGAGGTGTCCTAATTGTGATTAATGAGCTGCAGCTCTCATTTTCTGTGGCTGACCAGGGAAGGGAAGGGTCCTTACTGTAGCTGATAAAAACAAAGCTTCAAGAAGTCTCTGCAATCTTCCTGAATCACTGCAGACAGAATTTTGTCTTTTAATTCTGCTTTGGCCTTTTTACTACTGGTTTTGTCAGTACTAATTTAGGGGATTTTTAGCATTATATAATATGCAATCCCAAGTATTAAAAAAAGTGGCAATGTAGCAGTGTTTTTGTGCATTTTTGCACTGCATGCAGCCCATGTCAGTATCTTTGTTGGTTACCTTGGAAACTGTAATGGGGAGAAATGTGATTGGCTGCATCCTCCAATTGATTATTAAAGTCGTGGGTAGCTCCAAGTGCCAGACATCACATAGGTTGCACACGTAAGTAGCACTAAATGATTCACAATTTAAGATTATTTTATTTTGAAGTAAACCACATGAAGCAGTACATCTGCAATGCCTTGGAAGTTTGACTAGAATGAGTAATGGATTGCAAATTTCCTCTGTGTAGAAACTATAGTGTTTTGGGGGATGTTTCTTGGTTTTTCCTTTTCTTCCTGGTTGTTTCTACTGTGGGACATGCACAGCATATCTGAGAGGAAGGAACAAAAAAAACCTCCCAACCCCCCACCCCAACAAACGCAGAACCCCTTACTGAAACAATAAATCGTTTCTTAGATATGTTACAAAATATAATTTTTATTCTATATTTTCAGAGGAATAGAAGTTCACATCCCCTGAGCAGCTTATATGCTTCCATTTCTTGTGTCTTAAGAACTGATATTAGATTTAGTATCCTGTCCTGCTCCCATTGATGAGTTGATGAATAGTGATAGCCTGCAGAGTTATGCATTCAATATTTTTATTGTGATTTAAGTACATTTTTTTCAACAATATAGTAATGTATCTTTTCAACCAAAACTATATTGGTGACTAAGGCCTTCTTATGTCAAATTTTCTCAGTTACTTTTGCATAAAACATCTTGTTGTTTTGAGAATATCTGTAGAAAGTCGTGATTGATAATGACTGCTTTGGTGTTGCCTTCAGTATCTGATGTTACTTGACTATCATTGCCTACAGAAATACCTGGTTTTAGTGAAGAGTTGACAGCACATTGCAAAGAGTTAATGGCCCAAATTACTCTTGGATGCTTCTATGATTGTATTAGGAGTAAAAAATTTGGTTTAAAGTAAAACTACTGTACCATTTAGAGACAGTTTAGTATCTTGTCTCGGTTTGCTAGGTGTCTGCTAGGGAATGGAGAATGGAGAATGGAAACCCTCTCCAAATTATTATAATTTTGAAATTAAAGGGCTCTCAGGGTAGAAATGGGTACGTGGGTAGAAATGACAGTTTTTTACTAGTATGTATAATAAGGCAAACAAAACAACAACTATGGAATTAACAACAAACAGAAGCAGGGACCCCGTGGCAGCCTTCTCGGCAGAGACGGGAAGGATGGAGAGGTTTTGCTTCACAAAGCGCTGGGGCAGTCGCTGCCGGTTCCCCTGCAGGACTCTGAAGAAGCACTAAGCTGGAACGCAGGAATAAGCCAGGTGTCCCGGGCTGGTGTTGGGCGAGCTGTAGCAGAGAATTCCGCGGCCGTGGCTGGAGCTGCAGGGCCTCTCAGCGGGGCAGGGCTGCGGGGATTCCAGAGCAGCGCCGAGGAAGCGGCAGCGGCGGCGGCCGCGCTCCCCGCAGGGCAGGGACCGCTGGGCTCGGGACTCCCGGGCACACGAGCAGATGCTCGTGGGTCTGACAGCTCCTTCAGGTGCCGGTGAATTCTCCCCAAGTACGCGACCCGAGGCCAAAGAGCGAGTGCAAGAAGATCCGCAGCTACCCCTGCCCCCGTCCTTTACCCGCTTCTAATGTCGCAGTGTGTCTGTCCCTTCCAGAGAAACTCCCCAAAACCAGAGGAGTTCCCCCTCCCGCATGTCTCCAGCATTCAGCCATCAGTGCCTCTTAGCAACTCCATGGAAAAAAATTCCACAATTAACAAGGAAAGAAAAGGAAGGAAGACCCAACCCCCAACGTATCTTTATTTTTCAGCTGCTCCTTTCTTAGTAGCATTTCATTTGCATCCTTGAATGACTCAATATTCTCAGAATTGTAGACATTTTTCAATTCAGAAAACAATGTATAGCTATAGTATATCTTCATACTCAGCCCTGATAACAGGCAATAGCAATAGAATAGCTGCCAAGGAGCTTTTTCAGTCTCCACCTTTGTAAGCTTTCAAGACCACACTGGACAAACTCTGAGTGATCAGAGCTGACCTGGTTTTTAGAAGATTTTACTAAATTACTAAGGAGGTATCTTCCAGCCTGATTTATCCCATGCTATGAACCATGTCACTGAAAAATATGTCTTATTTCCAGCTAATGTTTATGTGACTGTAACTTCTAGCCATTGGTTTCCATTACTCATTATCCTATTCAGGAACTTGTTGGTACATGATGTCTCTTTCATTTTAAGTGAATACTGAAATACAACAAGAAAACCAAATCCCAGCCTGTTTCAAGACCAGCAGCTGGACAGACACTTGATTTGTCTATCCTGTAAGTCATTTCCTCTATTTTGCCCTGGACAGGACAGGACAGGACAAGACAAAATAAGTAAACTTTTATTAAAATGCATATACTGAAGCAGGGTGCAGATTCCCCTTTTGGAGTTTTCAGTGGTGGCCACAGAAATCTTCTCTTATTTCTTGTTTCAAGATGGTCAAAATACTTGAAGCAGATCTCCAAATCAGACATATTCTAATCAAATAATTTTCTGTGCAACTTTTTAAGCTATTATTTGTTGTATGAAAAAATGAATCTGAAGTAAATTCTGTCATATTTCTCACAACTTGCCTCACCATCTGGGCTGGTCAGACTTTAAGCATAGGCAGCCAGACACAGGGATCTCCAATCTCAGCTCAGCTGCGCTACTGTCACTGAGTCTTTCAAAGCGGAAAGTCCCGGGAATTTAGGGGCTAACCCTCCAGAGCAATCACATGCCTTTTTCTGCATGGATGGACTACAATACTGAATTCTGCTTTTTTGTGATGCCTTGCAGCAACTAAGTTTATTACATGTACATGCTTGCCTTCATCAACAAAATTTGTACTCTTTCAAAAGAATAAAATCAAGCTTTTAGTCCAGACCAATTGCCTCTAAAATAATTTAACTGGGAATTAAATATTTTTCTATAATTTGTCAAACAGTTGCAGCAGCTTTCCTTTATGTGGCCAAGAACTGAAGTTGGGCATCTTGCCCGTGGTTACCTGCTTTATCCCTTTTGGCATTTTTAGAAGGGACAGAACATTGCCTCTCTTCTAATCTGCTGGAGTTACTCCAGTCAGTTTTCCTTGATTTATTAGATGATTAATACTAGAAGGCAGGAGATTGTGATTCCTCTCCTTTAGTAGTCTTTGGGGGCTTTTGTTTATGCTTTGTTGTTGGTTTTTTTTTATATAAAGCATTACTGGTTGTATGTTTTAAAATTGTATCTCTAATTATTATGCTATGAATTATATAATTTGTTACTGTATTTATACTGTGGCTATTTTTTCTCCTTTATAACGATTTTCTAATTTCAATTAAAATAAAAAACTTAGGAAATTTATTATTAATTAAGAATTACAGAATTGACTTAATCTTAGCAGTCTGACTTTCTGAGAGAGTAGCCTAAAATCAAATTGAGACAGAGTGGATTGAGATGATTATACTTCTTATTGAAACATGAAGAATAGAGCTTATTAAACATTTTTTTCACCACTAAATCCTAAAATCCTAAATCCTAAAATCAAACTTGAAAATTAAGAATATGCTTAAGTATCTTAACATTTGTTGGGCTAAGGATAGTATTTCTACTTTATCCATGCCACATAACTTTTAATTTCTATTACTTATCTCCTTCACTTTTTAAATTAATCTAATTTCCACCATCACCTTATCACTGAAGTGAATTTTTCTAGCACTATCTAGCACTATCATAAACTTGGAACATTTAGTATTCTGGTCTTTAGCAACCTTTGAATTTTCAATCTTCATTTTCCTAAGGTTTTTTTGCCAACCAAGGCATTTTTATTTGGAGGGAAAGAGATCTTTTGTAAGCACTGAAGATGAGGAGTGCTACCTGTTTGTTCATGTTGAAAGAAATTGGTCAGATAGTAACTGCAAAATCCAGAATAGGTTGAATTGCAGTGTTTGAAAACATAGTAACATTTTACTACTCTGACTGCATAAGATTGCTGGCCAATCTGCCATGAGGAAATTCTCCTGAAGTGTTGTTGTGCCCGTGCGTTCTGGTTTGGTGCTCAAGAACTGTTCTGTAGACCATTTCAGGGACAAACCTTCCTGGCTTTCTTAGAGCATGAAATATGCATTTACAACTAAAATTTTGAGGTTCTTGACCTTCTGAAAAAAGTGATGAATTTCCATCTGCATCCTAATTTTTAAATTAAAAATTTTAAATTTAAAAATTAAATTTAAAGATATTTTAATTCTGGTGACCAGCAGCAGCAATAATACCAATTACAGTAATTTCACAATTATAAGCTGCACCTGATTATTAGCTACACCTCCCAGTAGCCGGGTAGACAACGGGATTTGTCCATATATAAACCGCCCCTGAATATAAGCCGCACTTTTTTTTTTAAAGCGAGGATCCATGTGTAACAAAGTAACAAATTAGTAACAGGCGCAAATTGGTGTCAGGTGCTCAAGTTGCAAACAGTTTTCATAGACCAGCAAAGCCTTTAAAGGCAGCCCCAGGTGCCCTCCTGGTCGGCTCTCACTTCCGGGTTGGCATTTCACTGGGATTTGTCCATAAATAAGCTGCACTACTGGGATAGGCTGGATTCTTCAATGAAAAAGGTGTGGCTTATATTTGTGAAATTACTGTACATATATGTTTGTTTATCATTTAGAGAATTTCCAATTTATTTTTTTTAACAGCTTAAGAAGATGGTGATAGAATTCATAGTTTTGGTTACATGTCACATTGTAACCTAAGACAAGAATTGACCCCCTCTTGATCAAGCTGGTGGTAGCAGTCCAATTTGATGGTTGCTACAGTCGTGTAGGAATGATGAAGGTGATTCTGTTGAAGCAATGATCCTGCAGTAAAGTCTGGTTCTTCTCCAGAAGCCCAGTGGTGGTTATCGAGCTCTTGTCATCTGGGAACCCAGTGGTAGTGCTCTCATGGTGTTCCAATCACAGATTATATCCAGGTGGGAATGCTTGGTTCCTCCCCCTGTCTGGAGCATCTCACAATGGGACGATGTCATTTTTTAAGTCATGCAGTGAGATTTGATGGCCTGTTACTGCACATAGCTTCCCCCCCGCCATCAGGTATGAGTTATGGAGAGGATAAAGAACATTGTCACACTTGTCTTAACAGCTTATGTAGATGGTAATAGACTTTTGATTATTCCTTACCTTGTAACCTAAGACATTTAGCATCTCGGTTACTGTTATTACATAATGCTTTATTGTTGATTTTTTTAGTCCTCTATACAGAAAGTTTGCATCATATATAAAGGTTTCAGGTTGTTTCATTCAGCCTTCTTTCTCATGGAAACTAGTCAATATTATACAAATTCATATAATTAGCTTCATACCAACCATCCAACTGTTTCCTTCATTGTAAGAGCTATAAAATATAGTTTTATTTTCTCCTCCTGCTTAAGATCTACTCTTCCTTGAATTGAACAAATATTTACCTTTACTTGGTTTGCAGTATAGCCTTTATAACATTTCTTCTATATCACTAATTCCATAAAGTCCTGATGCTGGTGCAGAATTCCTTAATGGAATTTCAAGGGCCTGGAATGTTTCCTATTGCTTTTTCCAGTGGATAATTACAGTACTTTCACGACTATAAGGAACACTCTTTTGACTAAAATTTTGATTGAAACCTGGAAGTGCGCCTTATAATCTGGTGCACCTTATATGTGGACAAAGTTCAGAAATTCGCCAACACAGAAGTGCGCCTTATAATCCGGTGTGCCTTATAGTTGTGAAGTTACTGTACATGTTTAAAATCAGATTCTGTCGCAGAGAAGTACCATCAGGTGTCACTTGCCAGGAAAGCTGCACAGGCTCTAGATTTGCCTTCTCTGCTTCTTCTTGCTCTCTTGCTTTTCTTCTTACAATTTTGTTCCTGTTGTTCTCTGTTTCTAAGGTTCTGTGGTGCCCCCAGCTGTGTCCTGTTGTGCACAGGACTGGGCACACCTGAATTGAACTACAATCTACATTCTGTGCCAACTCACTTCGTAAAGATTTGAGGCTCTCAATTAATTTTGAAATTAATTAGATTTGGATGTGAGGAAAACTTTTTTAACTTACGTGCCCAAATATAGTTCGAGCATTTTCCCTTTGTCTGTACCTTATCCATTCCTCAAAGATTTACTTGGGCATGTCAAGTGTTAAAAATTTGGGAGGTACTAAAACCCATGCCCCAGATAAAGAGCTGCTGTGTCAGGCAGCTCTGAAGCAGCATCTTTGTGTATCAAGTGATCCAGAGGGTATTAGGTGCTGCTTGTAGCAGCAAGTCCGCATGGCTGTGTCTGAAACAGTGAGGATACAACAGCACTTAACAGATAGAGTTCTGAATATGCAGTTACACTGGAAATTGACTCCTCTAATACCTCACCAGTTAGCAAAAATGAGCTGATTTAGCAATAGTGGTACCTGGCAGGTTGTGTCATCATCTCTCCATTAAGAGAGCTGTAAAATTCTCAGCCTGATCATACCTGCATTCAGTTCATACCTGCATCCTAGGAAACATCACTGTGATGAACTGGAAGATACAGAGCAGCTCTAAGAGCTGCTGGTGAATATAAAACCCAATAACAACAAAAAACCACAAACCAAAATGGAAAACCACCCTCACGTCAGTGACTATCAATGTTTGATTGTGTTAGGCTGTGTACAGGCCTGTAGTTTCTGTGAAACTAAATCTTTTCCTGACTGGATTTATGTAAGAAAGGGCAGGGATGCTCTTTTTAGGCCATATTTGATGATAGGCATTGTTAAAATGCAAATATATATATATATATATATATATATATATATATATATATTATTTTTAATTTTTTTTTTCAAGAGGAAAGAGGTAAATCCAAAGGAAAATGCTTTTCCTTGTCTATGAATATGCTGCTATGAAACATGGTTTTTCCTCCTTTTTACCTGAAATTAGGCAAGTTACATCCTGTGTTATACTAACTAGCTTATATTCAGGTACTAAAACAGTTCAGAAGCTGCTTGCTACTAATATAGTACTTTTCTGTATTCCACTCTGAAGCCTGCATTCAGTTTATTGTGTTATACATACTGTTCTGGACAGAGTATTCTGTTTGCAGTACAAGAAAAATTTAGCTCTCTAAAAGTAGCTTTGTCTTTCATATTGTTTGGTGTCATTACTATTTTTCATAGTTCCAGGCAAGCAACATTGATCAGACTGTTGTGTGAGCGGCTTATTTTTAGCTTTGTGTTGTTTTGTGGTTTTGTTTTTGTTTTTTTATTTCTATGAAAACACACATACTTGACTGCTAGCTTGGTGTCCAAAAATATTTGATTCAAATTGTGTAGGTACTTTTTGAATATATTATTACAATCTATTAAAATAAATGCCAAAACTTGCTTACAGAATGGAGAAAGGATACCTGCCTCCCACTCTTTTTTTTCCAAAGATATGCTAAGACTAGCAATAATCTACAGTGTCTTAAAAGTCATAAAACCACTTGTGCTAAAGTAACATCATTAGGTATTTTAATTTTAAATTCCTAGCTCACGGTAATGAACAGGCATTTTTTTGCAGGATGTAGGAAAGCTACACAATTCGAACTTGTCTAAGTTCTTATAGCTCTTCTGAGTGAAGCTGGTGTGATGGTAGGTGCTGAGGTGTGGTCTGAGGATGTCTTTGGCTGACTCAGGCATGGTCAAGCAGTAAACAGGGGATTCAGAAATTCCTTCAGTCCACTGATGCATTTTCAGTGAAAGATGCCATCTGCAGATGATCTGTCAGAGCTTAGTCTTTGTGCTCTTTTAATAAAGAGACAATGTTTAAGGGAGGGAAAGAAATGCTGAATTTCAGCTAGTATCAACCTAAACCCAAGAAATTCAAAGCCAGTTCTTCAGAATGTAATGAAGTTTGGGGGGTTTAATATGGAAATTGTCATTTTGCAGTGTTGAGGAATAATTAATGTCTTCTCTGAGCTGAATCCAACATTAGACTCATTTGAAATTTTAGATAGTCACTACTGTTCAATCTGTTAATTCTCCTAAGCATTGGATAGTCTTTGTTACTACAAAAAAAATTAAAATAAAAAAAGCGTGATGGTCTAATTAAGATGGATTTTTAATTTTTTTTGTCTGTTTCTTAATAGGAAACTGTTAGCAGATTTAACCTTGCAGGCTGGAGATTAGGCCTGATGTCCTGCATTAAATATTCACAAGCAATTTTCAAATACATTTTATTTGTGATAGGCTCAAATCCAAAAGTTAAATTATGAACTTGGAGGAAATCTTTAGCGTACCACACATAGTAGTTAGCAGTTAGCTCTGTACAACAGACAGCAGTTAACTTTCTGTTAATATGTGACAACCTTGTACATATCTTTATTTATGCGAAATGTTGAAATACTATCTAATTATTTGACCAACCCCCACTCCCCCAATTTAAAATCAAAGTTGTCAGTTGAAACAGCTGAACTGCTGGCTGTGGTAGCCCAAAGATGATAATGTGCAAAAGAGACACTGCTTCTCTGGACAATTCCATCAGCAATCACAGGATGCTCCTCACTTTGGATTGTTTTTCCAGTGCCTTAAAAGCCTTAACAAGGCAGATTACCTAATGTAATAGTTCTGCTTTAAGGGCAGGAGAAGAAACAGAGAGATAAAAATAGGTATGTAGATGGAAACTGTTTCACTTTTCCATATGCTAATAGCAAACTACTAGGCTTCTTAATCATCCCTCTCATTAGCGGCTGCATTTTCAAAATGGTCTCAGAAAGATCTTTAAATGTAATAGCCAGATCTTTAAATATCCAGAGAAATATGTGCATAGATAAAACTGAACAATAATTTGAGGAAGAAAAAACTAGATACCAAGTGTTAGTGTTGTCATGGAATAACTGGAATGCGATTTTGAGTGTGCAAAAAGTTTGCAATTTATTTATCTAAAGAATTACTTTAAATACCAATCTCTTTCAACGGTGTAATGAGAAATATTTTACATTATTTCCTTTTGTTGAAGGTGGAAATGTTCTTAAAATGCTTGAATAAGAATTTTTGTTACTTTGGAAATTTTGAATATGAAGAACAGGGACTCACTGATGCCAAGGACAACGAGGTAAAACACAATAATTATAGGTGGAAACAGTGGAAGCTATGTAGTATTCAACAGATTTTTTTATAGATGCACAAGAAAAGCCTCAGATTTAAGTGTTCCTTTGTGTATTTTTCTGAGGAACAGAAAGCTACTCTTCAAACATGAGGAAAAAAAGTAAGTCTCTAGCGATGCCCTATATTGCTGATGTTATCAGTGGTCAATGAATAGTTTGTTATGATATGTTATTTAAGAACTAAGGCCTTGTTTGTTTAGAATTTAAGTCAAGATAAATAAAATGTGTTGCACATTATGTGATTTGTTATGAATATAAAATAAGACAGCTCCATTTCTCTGAGATTTGTATAACATGGCTGAATTTCTCAAAATTGACATGACTAATTTCTAAGAGTCATGATATTGTGGCAGGAGTCACTGTCAAGTTGTAACCAAAATCCTCCTTACACTCTCTTTACCGTAATATTTACTTCGCAAAAAGAATTATATTGAGCCTTCTAAACACTAAAATCTTCTTAACATAGATCCCATCTTTTCTACATTGCATGTGATAGGTTTTGATGGATTATCTGGAGCACAGTGGAAATAAATCATATCTACCCAGTGAATACTGACTACATCCCTGATTTATCTTATTTGCAGATGGACTTTTTTCTGCACGTATTTTGCAACAGCCATTTATGGAAAGGCTCTGTATTAAGAATTAATTGTTTGGTATTGTAAAAAAAATAAATCTATTATATCACATATTTTGTGGTCTTACAAGTGTATTTATTTCCAAGCCTGTTTCTTGAATAACATTGAAAAATGATACACATTTTAATTATTATCTCTGCCCATTGGACTAGATTTTTTTTTTCTAATTTCCTAGTTCATAGAACTGGTTTTAACACTGCTTTCCAGTACAGCTCATAATTAGGATGTCAGTGACTGCAAAAGTTTAGATAAAACAGAACAAAATATTCTGGTATTCATGGCTGGGCAAAGGAATGCTATGCACTAGAAAATTTTATTATCCCCAAATCCAGCCAGTTCTCAGGAAAACTATGGGCTGTGCTGTTAGAAATTCAGGTTCCTGAGTTGTTGGGAAAAACATTTCTACTAATTTTAAGTTTAGGAAGTAAACAGACAACACACAAGCTGAAATTTGTGCTTTTAAAGCCTACAGTAAAGATACATAGAACTGGAAGATATGCAACTATTTTAAATAATTTTAAGAAAGCTGTTCATAGTACTGAAACAACACTGGTTTCCAATCAACTGCTACCTCTTCAGTTCCAAAGAGTCTCTAAAAGTGATTGCAAATCTTTCCACTCTTGCGTTTCTAATCTCAGCTACCACTGGCAGATACTATGTTCCTCTTTGTTCATCTTTATTCTTTTTTATAACACACACACACCCCTTAAAATGTATTAATACATCCTGAATTTTATATAAATCTCTCAAGTCTTCTTCCATTATCCTTTATATTCCCATCTCCTCTTAATTACTGGTTCTTTATTCTATAACTATTTGGAAGGCCTTTAAAAGTCTCTTTTTAAGAACAAGTTTCTTACTCAATTTGTTGTACAACTTTATGGAACAGGACTGAAAATTAACACCATAAATGTAAATTTTAGTATATCATTTAAAATCTGCATTTTACCAGCTGCTTATTATTTGAACATCTTAGCCTTCCTTTAGCATTTTCTTCTTGAAAATTCACTGGTTTCTTTCATCCACATTTAGGCTAGTCTCAAAAAAGTTTTTGGTTTCCCTGTATCTTTCATGCTTTGTATTTATAATAACTCTTGTCTGTACTACCTCAACCAAATAAATACACTTGATATGTTTCCTGCACCGTGGAGTCTCTCAAGTTTTTCAAGCTCTGTTTTTCAGGACCTTGTTGAGACCATAATTTGGAAAGAGTAGATTATTCCAGATTTTAGAAGTAATTTCACACGTATAAGGTGCACCTTTTTGACTGAAGTTTCGATCCGAACCCAGAAGTGCACCTTATAATCCGGTGCACCTTATATATGGACAAAGTTCAGAGATTTGGCAACCCAGAAGTGCGAGCCGCGAGAGCCGCAGTGAGAGCCGGCAGGCACGGGGAGAGCCGGGGGCGCAGCTCCGGCAGCTGGGTGGGGAGAGCTGGCAGCGGATCCTCGCTTCAAAAAAAAAAAGTGCAACTTATACGCCGGTGCGCCTTATACATGGACAAATTACGGGGACTTGCCAGCAACCTGGAAGTGCACCTTATACTCTGGTGCTCCTTATAAGTATGAAATTACTGTATTTACCTGTTGCCAGAATTCACTGATCGCTTTCATAAGACTGTTTCTCTTTGGGTGGCTGGTTTGGTGATTTGGCAGGTTTGCTTGTTGTTTTTTTAGCTTGGGTATGTTTTGTTTGGTTGGTGTTTTGTTTTTGTTTTTTTTTTTTTTTTTAATTTGTTTGTTTCCGGGGATTTTTTTTTGTTTTGTTTTGTTTTTGGGTGTTTTTTTGGTTTCTTGGTTTTTGTTTTTTTTTAATAAGGGAAAAACCTGTTTAGGAATTATATGTTTTAAATGTATCAAAATCAATCTGCCAAGAATTAGCAAGTTGCCTGGTGAGTGTAGTGACACAGAGGAGCATATTTAGAAGCATATGGTACAGAAAGCAGAGTGTGCTGCACCCTGGAAGATCTCTTCCTATTTTCCTGCAGTACTTCACTGCACATGCACATGCATGTGGGGCTCTCTTGAATGTGTATTAATTGAATAAGAGAAAATTTCCTAATGATGAACGCTATGCTCTTTTAGTTTCTTTTTTGTTTACAAAAATAACGCCCTTGAACAGTCAGTATACAGTAATTGCTGGTTTCCTACAGGAGAATTGAATAGCATGCTTTTGTTATTCATTACGTAGTTGTTTTGTGTATAACATACAACTGTCAGCTGAAGTAAAGCAAAGAAAAAGCCAGAAGACATCATATAGGTATATGTTCTCTCTAGATAATTAAATAGAGAAGATACAATTAAGATATGAAATCACAGGGAATGAATGTGTATGTCCATCACCAGTTGCCTTGTGTCTTGTTTTCAAGCACATGGACACCACACACAAGGGCAAAAGGCATCCTTTTGCAGAGTCTTCTCTAGTGCAGTTACAAGACCCAATGAACTGTTTAGGCTGGTGTGTGTTTCAAATGCCAGCAGTATCTCCAGCACTGAAGGGCTGAGCATGGCCTGCAAGTGCTTCTTGAGGACCCTGACTAATTAGTACATGCTGAGCTTCATGCTGCTAGAGCTGAGCTCCTGATACCCAGGCTAAATATAATTCCACAAGAAACCCCTCCCAGGTTACAGTAGTGGAGATGTGTATTATGAAAGGTACAAAATTCAGAGGCAATGGACTACTTCAGTCTTCTTATTATACCTACAACTTGCACACTTTTTGATATCTGCATCTTTGGGAATGCCTCAAACGCTGCTTTTTACTTCAGCTCTGTATATGGGTTTCTCATATTCACTTACAGAACAAAATAAAAAGATTGTGTCACTGAAAGATCTCTGGGGGTACTGACATCCCACATGCATTCTGCTAAGCTTCCAAAGTTTGGTTTTTACTGTATTTAGTTCTTATTTTTGGTAGTCATATTGGAATTATAGCCTCCTAGACAGCCATTGTTAGGAATCATACCTCCTGCTGTAATCTGAGTTTCATTGATAAAAAGTGGCTTGAAGGCCAACTTTATACTTAAACTACTTTCTATTTAAACCTACTCTGTTCATTGCATTTTTTGTTGATTTGGTATACCAGAGTTTTCAGACCTTTCCCCTGACTGCCTAACAGCATGATGTCCAGGCTGCTTCCTATGGATTTTAGTTTTCTATTATTTTTACTTCATTGTCTTTTAAACTGCTATAGCCTATTCATTTAAAAAGAATTTGGCTCCTGAATTCCAGTGTTGCAAATTACTGCTTAGTTTGGTTTCAAAAAACATGTCAAATGTTATTATATTTAGTTTTTTTCTCTAGCAGGAGAATAGCCTTTTCTCTTCTATGCTTCAGACCAAGGTCTTTCAAGATGCAATTGTTCATTACTTTCAATATTGTCTTTCCAATTTATGCTGTGATATATTTGGTATGATAATTGTCCTAACAAACTTTGTTAGAGGTTGTTCTAATTTCTGTGAAAACCAGCAAACAGCCTCAACTGTACAAGTATTCTCCAACTTGGATCATGTTGTAGTGTAGTATGGACATACCTAGGTTCTGACATAGACCGACATATACAATATTGTTTACCTAGAAATCACTCTAAATTGGCCCAAGGAAAACTATCTAATTCTAAGAGTTATCTCTCAGGTGCATAGAGCCAGAAATTTCATGGACCAGTCCAGTGCCCATCTAATGAAGTAAAAAAAGGCAGCATTGTTGGGGTGGGGAGGACATACAGTTGCACTTCTCATGTCACAGTGATACTGAACCATATTCAGACAGTAGAACTTGGTGTGACCTCCAAAATATTGCAATCTTGGATTGTGTACACATAGGCATTAACAGAGGCATTGCCATCAGGGCAATGCAAAGAAGTGCTGAGGGTAATATTAATAAACAGCCCTTGACTTGTCATTTCTATTTTTTTTTCAGAATTCATGGTATACACCTGTCTAACTATTTTATACAATATGAACCCACTATGTATTCCCATATGTTTACCTGAACCCTGATTTTCTTCAAAAACCTGTTTATGTATTTGTGTCGTTTGTTGTTGGCTGAAAATATTTATATTGTCATGTTTTCAAAGTGCAAGCTTTGTTCTGAACCCTTAGAAGTACACCAAAATCTTCTCATGCTCTCAGATGTTGTTACTTACTTATTTATTGTACTAATGCATGTATTTCAAAAGGATTTATTATACTGTTCTGATATAGGCTTTAGGACTGAGGATTTTAAAATCCTTTTCTTGAAAGAAAGGGTTAATAGTGAGGACATTCTATGGTGCTTGCCTTACACGCAAAAAGAAGTTTGTTGTTGCAAATAAACTTATTATGATACTGTTTGAAAGAGAAGGAAATGGAAGGTAGTTGTTCAATTTTTTTCCTTAAAACTAAGTTTGAATTGAAGGAATGGTAAAAGAATAATTTTGATTGTAGAGGGAGCATAAATTAGAATCATAATAAACTTTTATGTTGTAATGACCTTAAGAAAAAAAGACAATTCTTGCAGAATTATTTGTAGCAGTAATTGCCAAATCTCCTGTGCATACAGGATGTTCCCCTGTGGACTCACAACATCACCAGATAACTAATAGGTTCAGAAAAAACCAAAAAAAAAATTAATGAATGACAGCAATATCCATCAGCCTTGCCCTGAAAAGAAAACTCTTAGCCATAGTCCCAACAGAAAGTTGTGACAGTGCCAACTGGATCTCTGACTTGCTGTAAAACCTTATAATAGGGACTAATACTTGGAAGAAGATGGTCAAACTCAGAACAAATTTAAACTGGACTTAAAATTTAAGAAACTAGAGAAGAAGGTATTTAACTCCTAAGTTCTTAACATGCTCAAGTGATTCTTGATGCTTTACGGTGATGCAGATTATCTGTGTTTATAAAATATAACTGGAGCAATGAAAAGGTAGTTGAAGGACAGGTCCAGTTTCTTTTGAGCTTGAACTCTGAAGTGGAATGAACATGCAAATATTTCATACATAGAGTTAGGATTATCAAGCTCTGTTGTGGAAGTTGCATAAACATACTTAATTGTTCACAGTGAGCTAAACAGATGCGTGTCACCAAAATTAAGGTAAGCATATAAATAAAGTGGCATCATTATTTTACTCTGCAGAGAGGCTCTTCCCATCAACTTTATTTTGAGATTGTTTTTTTGGGGGTGTGTGTGGATTTGGGGTGATTTTTTGTATGCTGTAAAACCTGTGGAATTGCTCCTGGTTTGCACTGGCAAGAAATGTCTGGTAAGACATAATGACATGGTAAGAGATAATATGCAAAATGCAGTACTTTGAATTTGCTGTGTAACAACAAGTATGGATATGCTCAGCTGCTTTTGCCACATATGAGAACAAATTTACGAGGTTAATACCTTGATTACTGTGACTACCCAGAGCTGCTGTTCTGCTTCCAGTTACAGACTCTTGTTCTGACTGGTTCATTCACAGCTCTTCAAAGTGGCTCTGAAGACCATTTTGTCACCCTGTTTAAGATTTCACTGAACTGCCCGTCTGGCAAAGTGATCAATAGGAGTTATTTGAAGTCACCTTATGATTGGCTGCGTGGAATCAATACAAAACATCCCTAGGCACTAGGGGGAAAGTCCCATAAAACAAACTCATCAAGACTTCACACCCTCTCTGAGCTCCCCCATCACTGCTTGAGGACTGAGCATACCTGTGCCTTTGACCTCTCTAATAAGACATCTATTTTGAAAGACTAAGGATCTTAGAGGATCTAAGACACCCACTAGTTTGAATGCAAAGTGGTAAATACTGACAGTATTCCTAAAGGTTTTTTTAATCTTGAAAAGAATTATTCCACAATAAGTTTTGTGATTGGTTTGAGTGTTTTATTTGTTTTTTTCCTGTCCTGGCATTCTGAATCTTCCCAGGATTATCATAATGTCCTCTAAGCCTGAGTTGCAACACAAATGTCTTGACATCTTCACTGGCCCATCTCCATGCTATACCCTTTAGGCGACAATACTCCTTTTGTAGAGGATAATGAAGCTCTTTAAACACCCAAAACTCAGCAAAAGCGGTTTATTCAGACTTGGCAATTGCTGCTGAACAGAAACATCTCTCAGTGAAATTTCTACCTTTTAGCATCTGGAAACAGAGGCAGATCCCAGGTAAAGCAAGTATTGATTCCATGAAACACTTGGTCTGCATGGTCCTAGTTAGAAAGGATTAGTTAGGGGCAAAATGTGCTACAGAACATGCACTTAAGCTTCCTGCAGCACTGGGGGACATCTCCTCACTAGGACTGGGGTTTCTGTTAAAGAAATGGCCATGCAAGAAAGTGGAAGACAGTGAAAAGCACTGTGTTTTCTCTGTTCTCAAGGAAGGCTTGAATTAATAACACTCTACATTTCATGAAAGCAGTTTCGTCTCCCTTTCTAGAACACCAATAAAAGGATGACTGTAATATGTTTCACAGTCAGATACAAACTTCTATAGTCCAGTTCTTTCTTAAAAAATTATGCCTGAAATGCAGTTTTATTACTGTTTAAATCCACCACGGTAATAGTACTTCTCTTGAAATTCTTTCTATTGAGTTGTCCCCCGTTGTCCCCTCACCTGGTCAAAGTGGTGACAATAATGAGAAGTTTTCTGAAAAAGTGAAATCCTTCCAGCTGAAGAAAAATCCAGCTAAAACTATTTTAATCTTAAAACTTGCACACAGTTATACCAGACCCAAGACTGATAGTCAAAGCTGAATGGCTTTAAAAAGAAAACTTTTGTCTTTTTTCATCAAAAGCTTCTAACCCAACAGTTTTAGAACCTCAGATATTTTTATAGCAGTATTTCAGTATACAAAAACTTAGGAAACCAAGAAAGCTTAGAAAGGAAGACCAAAATTGAGGCAGAAAAATGCCACTCCATTAATTTAAAAACAGGTTTCTGCAATCTGCTTTCGGGGTTGAATCTCACACAAACATAATGAAGGAGATTTAGACACAGAGTGACATAATCTTGGTGCACATTTTTTGCTGTCTTTTAAGTGTTTTACTATCCTTACCCTATGCAATCATTCATTCTGCCTTGCCCTGCCTTCCTGTCAAAGGATTTGGATGCTGCAGATATTTCTTAGCTAAGTGCCAATGTAACTAAACTAAAGGAATTTAAAAATTGCTGTCTATATCGCTGTTAAACTAATTTATTCCACCACCTTGAAGGGAATAGGGTAGCTTTTTGTGGTGATTTTATGATTTGATGAGAGGACTTCAGTTCTCAACCCATTGTAATTCTAGGTGCGTGACACTTTGTATTTTGTTCCAGTCCCCACTGAATTGCTTCCAGCTGTCTGCAATAAAAGCACTTGGGGATGTTTTGCACAACCTTTTACCTGTCTTTTTTTTTTTAATCTGTAATTCAATTTCACATTAAAATACTTTCTTCAATATACACTTACGTTATGCTGATCTCAAACTGCACAGAAGATTTTTGTTAGCAGGTCTTTTACTCATAAAATACTGCCTGGGTCAAGAACTGGGATAAGTACTTACCTATAGTGTCTTTAACCCTGTGGAGATGCATGTACTGAATCACAGAACGAAAAAATATAAGCTCCAGCATTCAAAGTCCGACTGAACTACACAAATGCAGAGGAGATTTTTATTTGCCCCTCCCATTTGCTCTTCTCTTGCAGTTAAGTGACAGGCATGCTTGTATAAAGTGTTACGTGTTTCCTGAGCAACTTATTGGACTAATTTCCTGTACAATACTGAGAAATTAATATTTTTATGGGCCAAGAACAGTATAACTGGAAGGTCTTACAAAATTGGTTTTGTCAATAAATTTACCAGTTTGGGTTATTTTAGATACACTGTAGTTGAAGTTGATGTGAATCCCAGAAAACTGTGGCTATGAAAAAGTAATTCCATTGCCCATGAAAAGCAAAATCAAGACACTTGCATAAATATTTTTTCTATGTATGTGATGTAACAGGTATCTTTATGCTGACATGCTGATTACTGTTGGGATGGTGTATGGTGCATGGACTGTGACATGCTAGATCTGAAGACTTAGAATGAAAGCAAAGAGACCAAGATAAAGTATATTGAAACCTTGTTCAGGAAAGTTCTACAATGGTTGACTATATTGTGTTGTCTTTCACAGGAATTTATAGATTTACAGGATTTGAAAATTGAAATCATACATCAAAATAGTTTATTATTGTTAATTAGAGAATATTATGTTATCTGATACCAGGAAACAGCTTTCACCTGCATATTTCTGATACTGCTGCATCTTATCTAAATGCTAAAAAATTCAGGAAACATCGCTTTGACAGAACACAACAGCCTGCTGAGGTGCAGTGAAAAGAATTTTTTTTTTTTAAGTGGGATTTTCCACTTGTTAATCACAGTATTTGTGATACAGGGCTACTCTTCTGTCATCAATCAGCATCTCTTCTGTCTCTACTGGCTTGAGTGAATGGATCTCTTGAGAACCTATCTTGAAACTCTTACTCCACTCTGAGAGTTTATTTTGCATAATGAACACATTTACAGCAACCCATTTGAAAACCTTTTAGAGTTCTTAGTATATGGCCTGGAGTATTAGTTGTGGTGACAGGAAAATAATGCTGTAGTCAAAGGTTGACAAGATGAACAAGTATGATGTTACTTTATTGCCCATTTCTTGCATACTATCTATCACATGCTGCTCAGCAAGGACTGTGGCCCATCCTTTAAGAGTATTTCAGTTTTGAGGGGTATTTTTTTTCCATCTTGAAAGCCAAGAATCAAAATACTCTGCAACTGCCATTTAAAATTTGCTGGCTTCTCTGTGAGATTACAGTACTTGTAGACTAATTGAGATATTTTTAGAACCAGAAGTACCATATCCAGCTGGGAACCAGGTTGTTTGCCCATTGTAAGGCACCCAAAATCTTTGCAATCCTTAGACATGTCACATGAACAGTTCTGCATTTTGCCAATACTGGCATTCACATCAGTTATTTCCTATACTTTTCAATCAAACACATAGACACTACAGAGAAAAAGAGGGAAACAATTTCTTTGACAAATTACTTAAAATAAATGGAAGATTTTTAAGGTGGTAAGAAATTTAAATGGCAGAGATAGACCACAACCCTGTGGTCAGAGAAAAAGTGGTATTGTCAAAAGCATATAGCAAAGTATGAACACATTTGTAAAAGGAAAAGTGTTGTATGACTTTGCACACTGTCAATATATAATGATGAAACCTTTACCCCATGGGCTAGTCTTAGAACAAAAGAGCCTGCAGTGCTGGTAAGACAATGCTACTACTACATTTAGACAGTGGTGTATTTACAGCTAGGAAAAATAATGAGTTATGCAGATGAACCCAGACATGGTTCAAGAGAACCTTAAAATTTCAAAAACCCAAGGACATACATTAATTTTCCACACATAATTCACCATGATATCCACATATATTGAATTCATTTGAGATACGTTTAGTTCCTTTTTGCTAGGATAGCCGGACTGATAGTAGGTTTCACTACACATGGCACAGGGGTACTCTGGGCCTGGAACAAGTGTTCTCTGACTATCAGTGCTTACACCAGAGCAGAGATATATTGGCATTGCTTGAATTCTTCTTAATATGTAAATCAAAAATTCCCATCAGTTCAGCACTAAATATTACCAGCCTTCAGCATCAGGTTCATGTTGCTATCTGATCATATTCAGATGCGCAAATGACACATTTCTGTGGTGTAATGGCAATTGATAGCAGACACTGAGAAACAGCTCAGGAGTGTCAGATGTGGTCCCAAGTTAGCACTTGCAGGTGAATTTCACAGTGCAGGACTGAAGTGTTTTATCTTGAGACCACCAGCTTTATAATATGATTGCAGAAAGCAATAAATAAATAAATAAATAAATAAATAAAAGAAGTGCCTATTATACATTTAAAGTCAAATGATTCACTGCACAGCATATCCACCATCTTCTTTTCAGGACTATATTTCAAGACGTTTGGCAGTGAACAGCCTGGCTGTGTGAGAACTGAAACCTCCACTGGTGAACAGGGAGAGTGGCTCTATAAAATCAGCCACGGAACGAAAAGCTGAAAAATGGGGTGGGGGCCATAGGTGTTTTGATTTTCAAAATGCTTACACGTTCTTTAACTTAGTTGCTTGGGGTTTTTTTCTATTGAATACATAAATGAGAAATTTATCACCCACACAATCTTGTCCGTTTCAGCGGGGAAAGCGTGCTTTCTCACTTTGTGCGATTCCAATTGTCACAAATGGGAAAAGGCGGTGAAAACGTCTTGACGAATCGCCCCCAGGACCCCCAAAGGATGGCTATTTTGTTTCTGGAAGGAAAAAGCGGGCAGCTGGTTACTTGATGTCAAAGGCACAGCGTGGCGGCGTTCGGGCTCTGCCAGCGGGCAGGGGCACGGCTCGTTCCCCCGCGGGGCAGTGCCAGGGCGGCCGCGGGCAGGAGGCGCCGGGGGAGGCCGGGGCTGCCTCGGCCCCGCTCCCGCGGTGGGTGGATGCTGCGGAGCTCGGCGCGGGGCTTCCCCGCTCCCGAGCGCGCCGGACAAGGTAGCTGTCGGTCTGTATTAAATGGCTGCCTGCTTTTCGGGGCTGCTGACTGCTTCATGGTTTGGCTGTTTATTTGGGGGTTTTTTTTATTATTATTATTTTATTTTTTTAGCAGCTCTGCCGTCTCTCGGGGGCAGCTCCCCCGCTCTCCACTCCGCCGCTTCTCTAGGTGAGGCTTCATCCCACCGCCTCCCCGCCCGCTCCCACCTCAGCCCTTCCTCCCCGCGCCCTTCCCGGGGAGCCGCCGCCGCCTCCTCTCCCCGCCTCGCACCCTTCCCAGCTCTCCTGCTCCCAAGCCAGGCTGCGCCTGCTTGGTGGCTGGGGCCGGCTCAGCCGTGCGAGGCGAATCGCGGCTTTCCCGGGCAGCAGGAGGAGGCGGTGGCCGGCCCCGGGGCGGCGGGGCAGGGCAGGGCAGGTGCTCCGGAGCGCCTCAGCCCCGCGCCGGGGACCGCGCCGTGCCGGGGAGCGACCGGCTCTCCAGCCCGCCTCGGTATCTATGCAACACCTTCATCCTTGTCGCCCCTCCACCACCTGCCGGTTTTGATTTTGATTTTTTTTTTCTTTTTTAATTTTTTTTCCTTTTATTTTTTTTTTCTTTTTCGCTCCTCCGCTCTCCTGCAGCGAGTTAAATATTTCTTTTGTTAATTGACGCCCAAAGTGTTCCCAATCCCTTCCCCGCGCCGCCCGGGCCGAGCGAGGACGTGTGCACGCCCAGATCCGCTCGGTGAAGCAGCACAGATCCGCGGGGCCGAGCGGCTATATGCGTGAGGAGGAGGAGGAGGTGGTGTAAAAGGAGCGGCGGGCACAAAGCAGATTTGAGAGGAATGATTTAACTCCGGTGTTTGTTGTTTTTCAGAGGTTGTTTTTTTTTTTTCCTTTTTCTCTCCTTCCTATCTTTTTTAATGCTCAGGATTTAAATGTCACTCAAAGCATCCCCAGACCAGCTTTCTGCTCGTCTCCGGTTTCTTCCGAGGCATTAATTGGATCACACGCTGCATTTGAAGAGCTTGGGTGTTTTACCCACTAAGGTAAGCGGGCTTATGCACCTACATGAGGTCTGGATGGTCACTGAAAGCCTTTCAGGGTGGTGTTTTTCTTCCCCTTGCCCCCACTGCCCAGCTCCGTGGCGAGGTTTCGTTCTACCTGAAGAACTGACATTCCCGGGTTAAACATCGGTCGGCACAGGGAAAATGCGCCAGGGGGGAGCAGGGTCGCGGGAGCCCCGCGCTCGCCCCAAGGCACCAGCCAGTGACCCGTGGGAGCCGGCGGTCGCAGCCGGCGATGCCCTCAGTTCCCGGTCCCTCTGCTCCTGGAACAGCGCCTGGCATCACAGTAAGGAAAGAAACAGCCTAATCCCCTCTTACAAGAAACTATTCGTCATCATTTTTTTTCTCCTCCGTGAGAAATATTGTAGGCGCTCATCTCCCTCCTCCCCCACCGCCCGCCCCCGTTGCCAGCGCCGGCTCCTTTGCCCGCACCTCTCCTCGACTCAGGCGCTTCTTTCCAGGGACTAAAAAGTTAACCTGCCCCCTCTCTCCCCCCACCTGTCCCCATACGTACGCAGTGCATTCTCCTTTTTAACTATTCTCCCTGTGCCTAATCGAAGTCCGTCCAGCCCCCCTAATGCTTAAACTAGGTTGCAAAGCCGCTGTACCCTGCAACTCCTAGAACTTCTCTTTTTCCTGTGATTTATGCTCTGTAATAACAAAAAGGACAACAAAAATATACTGGATCCTCCCGTGGATTAATTTTTTTTTTAAATTTCCTTCTTCCCCTTTAATTTTTTTTCAAGGAAATTTGCTCCATCTCCAGCAGCAACCACTGCTCCTTTTGATGTTGTGGTACGCCGTGCGCATGCGCTTCACATTAGAATTACTGCACTGGCCAGAATAAGTTGAATCTCTTCTTCTCTTCACTGAAACCTTAAATCGTAACAAAAGCTAAAGGGATGCTGAGAGTCCGGAAAAAGGGTTACTTTGGGATTTGGTCATTCCCTTTAATAATAGCTGCGGTGTGTGCACAGAGGTAAGTGATTAAGGTATCTCTTTTCCTTCACTTTGAATTGCAGTGCATGCTGCTGCTGAGAGGAATGTAAAGCTGGGGGCTGAGAAATCAGAAATAATACAGTATTATTCGTTCTTTTTTTTTAGTGTCAATGACCCTAGTAATATGTCACTGGTGAAAGAGACCGTGGATAGACTGCTGAAGGGCTATGATATTCGCTTGAGACCAGATTTTGGAGGTAATTTGATTGCTTTTGCATAAGAGAGGTTGCATATCCGGACTGGGTGCGTTGTGTGTGGGGGCGGTTTCAAACGTCTTGGGGGTGCTGTTGCTTTGGGGGGTGTGTGTGTTGCCATTTCCTGTAGCTGATCCAAAGTAAGCCCATTGTTTCTCAATTTTCTTAGTACAGGTGCTCTCAATGCGATCGCTTAAATTACTTGTATATTCGTAATCGGTCCCTCATTGTGTTGTGTGTGTGTGTGATGATACTTTACTAAGCTGTAATTAAACCTTTGTTTAACTGGTTTTATGGAGATGCAAATCTCTCTTAAGTTCACCCGACGTTTGTTCCTTTCAGCCTAATATACTTGTGGTCACAGTCACTAATTTAGAGTACAAGATGTGCTGTTAACTGGTACAAAAATGTCATTTAACCCCCTGCGTGCTCCTACTTCGAACTAGTTTGTTTATTTCGGACGTGTTCGCTGTAGGTGGCCCTTTGCCCCCAGACCTTGGTCCCCCGTGGCCGGGCTCGGTGGTGCGGGGCTGAGCGCGTGGAGGCGGCGCGGGGCGCGGAGCGGGGCGCAGCGGAGCCGCCACGTGTGCGCTGTTACATAAAGCACCGCGAGCCACGGCCTGGGCAGCGCACGGTCCCGCGGGCGCTGGGGAGGAAGAAGGGTGGTGGGGGAACACTTTATGCCTCCCTCCTGAATTTCTGGTTATCTTTAAACGTCGTTTCATACGTTTGCCCTGCAAACTCTGGTAAGAATGAGTTAAGTTCTAAGAGATCACATTGCGGATCATCTTGTCGGTTTGCAGGTCCCCCAGTGGCTGTTGGCATGAACATAGACATTGCCAGTATAGATATGGTCTCGGAAGTCAATATGGTGAGTACTTAGGGTTGGGGGCTGCTTGCTGTAGGGGCTGTTTGCTCTAGGGGGTGGCCGTCGCTTCCCCCGCCTCTGCCAAGGTGGAGCGGTGCCCGCGGACGTGCAGGGACCCGGCGCGTCCTTCTGCGGGGAGAGGCACACCGGCTGCTCGGGGGTCGGCAGAGTGTCGGGGGCGGCCTCCCCGCTGTGCCGGGGCGGGGAGCGGCGGGGCCGGTCGGGCTGCGCGGGGCCGCTCCTGCGGCAGCTCCGGGGGCGCTCCCGCCCTCGCGCCTTCCCGCGAGCAACGGCGCCCCCTGGCGGCCCCGCGCGCGCACCGCACCCTCCCCGTGCAGCGCCTCTCGTGATGCCGTTTTCTCGTGCCTTCTTAAACATAACACCCAACAAAATGAGCGATTGCCGCTGTCTCTGAGTAATACACTTTCGATTAAAAAAAAAAAAAAAAAAAGATTTCTACTTCTGTGTGAGTACAAAACTTACTTTTTTTCCTCTAGCCTAACATGGTTTTGGATGGTGTTGAAAGAGTCAATGATTTTAGAAATTTAATTTCTCCAAGATGTTTGTCTTTCTTACCTAAATGCTTGGAACTGACTGTGCTCAAATACTGAACTTGTTCAGAACTTAGTCGTTTCACATTTTCTGTGTTTCACTTTCGATCACCTGGGAGACGAATGAGGTGTGGATAAAATTGGACAAGTCTGATTCATACTTTAGAAGAAGCTGCTCTTGACTTAGATGAAACTTTGCTACCATTCACATTTATTATTTGAAAATGTTTGGAGTCGAGTTTTGAAGTTTTTATCTTAATTTACATGTTAATTGGTTAAGGACACGGAATTTGCCCTAACACTCAGAGGGGCTTATAAAGAACAACAAAAGACACTGAAATAGAGTAGGACACAGAAGTGATGCAAAATAAATGTGATTTTGTCAAGTATTTGAGAATGGAAGTTTGTTTGGAGCAAACTTTCCATTATTCTTGAAGAGGTTTCAAGCAAACATCTTTCTAAATGCAAATGTGATTTTACGGCTATTTCTGTAGCTGTAATCATGCATTTGAAAATAACACCTGGAAAGTTACCAGTTGTTTTAATATCATTGTGCTACTAAAATATTTAAATCCTTAGTGTGATGCTTGGGTTCTCAGAGATGTTTTACTGAATGAATTGACAAACATTCATTCTCAATATGAATGACTTGTGTCTTGTCAGAAAACAAGAGTTTTTTCATAGTATAAAATAAAGCCCTTGGCCTAATTTGAGGATAACATTACAGGTGATTTTATTGTGAGCCAGGGAACTGTTGGTGACAGAGAGCTTGGTGCCGATCTTTATCAAGATACCAGGAAACCTGAATAATTTCATTTTCTGAAACATCAGTTCTGGAAATTTTCTAAGTGGCTAAAAGGGGCTTCCAAACTTTGTATCACTAAACTTGTTATGTAGTGTTCTACTTCCAGGATCTTTAAGTGCAGAGGAAGAAAAGTACTCTGTGTTTTATACCACTTGCTTTTCATTAAGAGAATTGTGGGTAGGAGAAATGGAGACATAGTGTTATTTCTTAGACAGCCCTGAGCAGTGAGGGAACGATGAAGGTTTCTTGCTGGGACTGCCATCTACCAAGTCAGTGTTGTATCCTCCCATTCCTTCAGAACTAGAAGGTTCTTGTGGAAAAAAAATTTATACATCCCGGGAATCTTTTCTTTGTTTCTTTAAATGGTTTCTAGACATTTGGCCTCCAATTAAAGGTGATAGCATATCAGATCTGACACTTACAGCCTAACTATATAAGGCAGTATTATTTTTAGTATTCTGTAGTCAGTTTATTGTGTTTCTATAATGAAATGCTTGACCTTTCTGAAAAGAAGTCTTTTCAGACTATCTGCAGAAGTCAGAGGAGGGACTGTATAGACAATTTTATGCTACTAATTTGCTTAAAGAATTAAAGCTCTGGAATTACTTTACTCTAAGAAGCCACCTATTTCTTAAACCCAGGCAATCATGTTACATATTTTTTTTCACTTACAGTTTCAAAAGAAATTCCAAACCAAGATTATAATCTGCTTAATTACAAAATGTACACTTGATTTTACAATGGTCTGTATAACATAGTAGGTGCTAATATACCCTAAATATAACCTGAAATGAGGAGAGAGACACACAAGGAAACAAAAAATGCTTAATATGCAAGACCTTGGCTTTTTAGTTTGCCAGTTCACCCGAATTTGGAGTAGAAGCCAGGAGGAATGCCATGGAATACTAGCTAATGCAAAGCCTTCTGAGATAAGAGACACAGAAAGAATCTTTTGGATTTATGGACCTATTTTTTCCTAAGCATGGCCTTGCTATGTGTAGCTTTGTTTGTAGTCAAGGTAAACACTACTGGCTTTAGATAAAAGTAGATCATTGCCTGGACTCATGTACTAACATTAATGGGATCAAACTTCTGCCTTGGGAAAAAGGCTAAATAATCATAGTTACTGAGCTTGAGATAATTTTTCTTCATTTTAATGTTAATTTATTTTTAAATTACATTTCTTTCTCAGTCTCGATATATTGCATCTACCATATAAACTTGTGCCGCCCTGCAGGCAGAATGTTTTTCACTCCAGTGTCAAGAAGTAAATCATGAAGTTTTCGCTTTAACAAGATAATTTAGACTTGCTCTTATAGAAAGTAAAAGTATGTTAAAGATGTTCAAGAATATTATTGTTGACTTTGAATTCTTAAAGAGCTGGCAAGTACTTGCATCATAAAGAACTCAGTGTATTAGGCATTACAGGTGCCTTATAATTATTTCTTTTATGCAACAGAGCTGAAACTGTAAGCTGTTACCTTGGGTAGTCAGAAACTTGAACTAGCATTTATCTGAGTTTACAGAAATGGTTTCAAAGTACTGGTACTTCAAAGTATAATTTGTTCCAGCTCTGGGGAATGCACTGAATGAACAAGAGAAAAGTGAGGACTTCAAGTGTATGTAGTTATAAAAAAATATAATGAGTATTTGTACAGTAATTTCACAATTATAAGCGGCATCTGATTATAAGCCGCACCTCCTGGTAGCTGGGTAGACCACGGGATTTGTCCATATATAAGCCGAACCTGAATATAAGCCGCACCTTTTTTTTTTTTTTTTTTTAAATGAGGATCCATGTGTAACAAAGTAACAAATTAGTAACAGAATCGCTGCCAGCTGGGTTTGGTGTCAGGTGCTCAAGTTACAAACAGTTTTCACAGACCAGCGAAGCCCTTAAAAGAGCCCAAGGTGCCCTCCCTGGCCGGCTCTCACTTCCGGGTTGGCATTTCACTGGGATTTGTCCATAGATAAGCCACACCTGAATATAAGCTGCACTACTGGGGTAGGCTGGATTCTTCAATGAAAAAGGTGCGGCTTATAATCGTCAAATTACTGTACTAATTTATTTGTATTCTGCGAACAAAAATATACAGCAGGTATTTTATGTGACACAGTAATGACTATGGCTAATCCCACTTGCCACCAGGTTTTGCAATATGGAGAACAAAGATGGAGATGTGTGAAGGCAACTTAAATGGTTTTCCTGGGCTAATGGATTTGATGTTATGTAAGATTAGCTGTGTTTCAGCAAGTCTAAATGCAATGTCCCCATTTTCACCTTTTCCTCTTAGTTAGTTTTTTGAATAGACCCCTTGAAAATGTAATAATGAAGGTTATTCTCCATTCTAATTTTCCCCCTTTTTCTCCTAGCTATTCCCTCATAAACTTTGTAAAAATTGATACAAGTTCATTAAGAAGTAGAGAAATAAATTTTCTTCCCTAGAACTCCTGAAGATTCTGTAACATGTTGTGCATTTGATCTATCTAGATAAGACATGAGGATTTCTATGGATAACTGTGGTCCTTTGTTAGTTTTTAATGTCTTGGCTTATTTCCTATTAAATAGGTCAACATTTTCTTCCTTTCCCACCCTTGGTCTGTGCTATTCTGGGATTCCAGTACAGAATGTCTTGCAAAGAGAGAGAAATATTCTGTAGCTACAGATTTTACTCATGAAATACATGCTTTTTGGGGTAATGGATTGTGTATGTGTCCTGGGGTGACTGCATGGTCTGGTAGCACTATCATCTGATTTTGTTATCTAGATAAAAGTGTAATTTAATACAACTATTCACACTGTTGGTCACTGGGGTCTGCAGAGAGGAATCTGAACTGTCTATTTAATTCCAAGTATTTGCTTGCTTATGTGCAGGTTTTGGCACATGGAGTCAGTAGTGTGTGTGGAGTTAAAGACAATGGATTGGTCTGCCTTAGTGGGAGCCATTACTGTTGATTGAGAGCATAATCCTTCCATCAAGTGGGAGTTGGAGAAACAAAGGAGCTGTTACCATCTATCAGGGAAAGGTTTATTTCTTAGTGTGTGCCAAATTTTACATAGCAGAGCCTAATAGCTTCCAAGCTCTAAAAAGCAAAGAGCTTTTTTCTTTTTGCTTTCCTTTATTTTATTTTTATTTTTTTAATATTATACTTCACGTCTGTATTTGAGTTATGCCAAAGCTGCATAAAACAATAAGTATAATACTAATAGATCAGGATATTCTCAGAAATGTGCAGGTATAGCTGTAATTTGCTGATAATTTGCTCTGATTTTGAGATGCTCTTGATAATGGAAGCCCACTACTGGTTTACTTAAAGTAATTTTTCTTGAGGTATTTTCAGTAGGATACATTAACAAAGCTCAAGGTTTAGATTATGAAATACAGTAATTTCACATTTATAAGCCACACCTTTTTGACTGAATTTTTGAGCCGACCCTAGAAGTGCGGCTTTTCACCCGGTGCGACTTATTTATGGACAAATTCCGGCGAAATGCCAGTCTGGTAGTGTGAGATGGGCTGGCCTGAGGTGGGGCGGAGCCGGAGCTGCCGCTGCAGGGGTTGGGGCCCAGCCCCTCTCAGAGCCGCTGCTGTGGAGGGCGGGGCCGGCCGGAGCTGGATCCTCGCTAAAAAATATTTAAAAAATAGTGTGGCTTATCACCCAGTGCAGCTTAGTTATGGACAAATTCCGTGGACTTTCCAACAACCTGGAAGTGCGGCTTATAACCAGGTGTAGCTTATAAGTGTGAAATTACTGTAAGTCTAGATAATGAAAACAACGGGAGCCGTGTTGCTGCCTCTCAAGCAGCAGCAATTTGTGTGTAAAAGGAAGAGATGGCTTGTGATATAGAAAGAAATGGGGATTAAGTGGCAAAAAAAGCCCCAAAAACTTAATGGAAAAGTCCTGATGAAGAAAAATGAAAACAGGAAAAATTGTCCAATATACACTGGTGTGGAAAGAGGTGAGGAAAATGACCATGAAAATGGTTTCTGTGAGCAATATCTTCTTTTGCTAATACTTTCTAGTTGTTCCTGTTCTGTAGAGACAAAAAGGAGAGAATAGGGCTGAAAATGTATTGAGAATTAAATATTGGAATATTGGGAAGGTGATGCTTCACTAAATACTTCTGTTGCCAGAGACAGTTGGTTTTATTAGTTTCTCTGTGTCAAAAGTGCATATATTTTTTCACATAAAATCGCATTTCTCAGCACACAGTTTGAATTTGGCTCTTGTCAAATTATTTACTGACTCACACTGAAATATGTCTATAGAGATTTCTGTGAATATAGAGCAGGTGATGTATATCTCAGAAGTAAGAACTTCTTTTTACTGAAAATGTTGTTTCTCCTTTTCCTTCAGTTACTGTCTGGAATAACATCACTTTTTTGTTGCGTTTTTGAACTGAACTAAATTACATTAGTAATGTAAGGGTTTTCCTTTTGTTATTACAGGTCTCTAATTAAGGCATTTTCCTGTCTTAATTTAAAGATATGTAAAAATAAGTAAGAGCTCCTATGTCCAAATAAAATATTTATTCTTGAGGACCAAAATGAGGGTTCCTATTGATACTCCACATGTGGATTGAAGTTTTCATGCTGCTTTTGCTAGAATATATGTAGCCACAGCATGAAAAGGTTAACCTAGAACATATATGCAGGAATATAGCAAGTTTTTAACAACTTTTATAAGATAGTTCACAAGTAATAAATTATTATGTATTTTTATATGTTTTATGTGTATCTATGTTATACATATCTAGAAGCATGATGTAATTCTCAATTTTAAGGTCAATATAAATGGTTTGTTAATTGGATTGCACTTTCAGTGTGCTACAGTATTGCAAGACTTTAATCAGTAGAAAAATCTTATTTGGTTGGTGGTGGTGATTTTTCAAAGTGATTGCTCCCTTCTGCAGACCAGGGGGTGGTTGTTAGTAATTTAAAGAAATTGCCTTGGAGGTAATTTGTACTACTGAATTAATAATTATTGTCTTCTTGTAATTTTTATACTTTTTTCCTTTAAGAAAGCCTCGATCTATAAATATTGAAGTGCTTTGGCTCTTGCCACAAAAAGAAGATAAATTTATCTTTAATATATTTTATGGGCAGTGCCTTGGTGCTAATGTGTGGGAATGAACATGAAGTGCACTTGTTAGCTCCTGCTATAGCCTGCTTTATTTCATAACTTCTCTATTGAAAATCCCATAAAATCTTTATAGGTGAGCTGTGTAATAGAATAAAAGATTTTGTTGTACTCTAAAAACTTGTTACAAGTTTAAGCTGTTCCAATGGTTGTATTTGTGCTCCTTAGTGACTCCAAAGCCTGTCAGTACATCATGACTAAATCCTTATTATTCCTCCCTCCCTCTTTCATCCTCATACCTCATGCAACCCTCTGCAAGGTTTATAATAATAGAACGTTTAGTATTCAATCATGTTAAAGTACAGTTTTGTATAGTAATAATTATTTATTTATGGAAGTAATCCAGATTCCTAGTAGACTTTTAGCAGGTAGTGCTGTAGTTGTCTGCTACTGCTTGTAAGAATTAAGTAAGCAAGGTTCAGGTCCCCTCATTTCAAAGGATGGTGCTCATCCACAAGATACAGTAATTTCACACTCATAAGCCGCACCTAGTTATAACCCGCACTTCTGGGTAGCCAGGAAGACCATGTAATTTACCCATAAATAATCCGCACCGGGTGATTAGCTGCATTTTTTTTTAATATTTTTTTTTTTCCATGTGGAAGAGGGGGCGCTCCCCAACCTGTCCACTCGCTCCTCCGACACGGCTCCTGCCACCCGGGAGCTGCCGGGGCCCATGGGTTCCCGTGGCCCCGCTCTGCTCCTCACACACGGGGGCCAGCGGTGCCGGCGCGTTCCTGCGGCCCCGCTCCTGCCAGCCGGGGGCTGGCTGTGACTGCCCATTCCCGCTCCCCCATGTGGCTGCTGAGGGGCGGGGAACGCGGTTTCCGCCGGGGCTCACACTTCCGGATTGGCAATTCTCTGGAATTTGTCCATAAATAAGCCGCACCTGGTGATTAGCCACACTTCTGGCATCGGCTCAATTCTTCAGTGAAATAGGTGCGGCTTATCAGTGTGAAATTACTGTAATTTTTTTTAAGTCCCATTTAAGGACATGGAAGATGGCATCTTGTTTGTCTTTAGAGATGATAACTTCAGAAACAGTCAAATGTCTGGAGTTATTAAAACTGAAAAATTTGCTGCTATGAGTAGATGCAATCTGTCTGTACATGTGTATAATTACATTTGAATTGTGGGCATTGACAAATGTTGTCAGTTGTGGGTTTGCAAAAAGAAAACTAGGAGAGAATTTGCCTTTGTACTCTATTACAATTACTCTAACTATTCTTCTAAAGGGGATTCCCACCCCGCTCCCATTTCTTGACAGAGATGCTGCTTACAGTGGATGGATAACAGCCAGGACAGCACAAGCCCTGGAGAAATAGTGACATAGGGGCAAATTTACAGTTTCAGTCTTGCCTGTCTGAAGGCCAGTGAAGTAGCAGTGCTTTCGCTTCACAGCTTTTCCCTACAAAAGCGTTTTCATCCAAATTTTCTGGTTAAGTATTTTCAAATTATTTGAACAATGCAAAGATCCTCCCAAGACTTGGAATCTCACCAACTGCATATACATTTTTGTATGAGTTTTTCAAATAAGGGTGTAATTAATTCCCAATAAAAACTAGAAGTTGTGTTCCAAATAAGAAGACATTTAATATTCAGAAAATTGACATGTATGCAACTGAATACAGAATATATAGATCATATTAAATGTAGTTTTTCACAAGCCAGATAAAGCATTGAGAGTGTGAGCTCTTTTCCTGTCCCTGGACTTAAAAGAACAAGGGGACTTGCTATTTCTGCCTTGAGCTTCTTTTTGCATATCTTCATCAAAGCTAAGGCCTATTAATTTTTATTCTGTATACACTGACAGAGCAATTAATTTGTTAGTTTGCAAGTAATAAGAATTTAACTGTGTGGGGAGAAAAGCAACCCTTCTGAGAGACACATTTTGCAATTCAAGTGTGTGCTGTTATAGTAAATATGTCATTTCTGAGTGTTTCCACTGATTTTTTCTATATATAAACCATTGATTCTTTGTGATTGTGTTGAAATACAGACACAGCTTTATAAATTTTGAATAAGTAGAAGAAATTTGCAGAAAACTTGGCCATGGACAGGAGCAGTATATTATCCTAATGAAAGTATTACTCAAAAAAGTCAGCTATTTGTAGTACAAAGTCTGTGTTCCAGTGTCTGCTCTCAGGACTGTTTCTTCTTTCTTTTCTTCTATAATGAATAGGCATTTCTATTAATGAAACAACTCTGCAGCATGGATTAAACCCCAGAGTTTTCTTTCACAATTGGTTGTCCTTATTACTGCTTTTGAATGTCTCTTTTCCATGGCCATGTGTTTTACCTTCCTTGCTGCAGAGCAGCCTGGCTGTAGGGAACTTCTGCTCTAGATGGATTGTTGGCCCTTGGTGCTTGGGAGTGGAAGCATCTGGATGTCAGGAGACCAGAAAAATAGGCCTTGCGTGTCATGAATTAACCTATGAAAGGCTGACCACACATCCTTTGCCTTTTCTGTCACTGGAAATGTTTTTGAACCAGGGTAGCCATGACTTTCTGTTACAATAGACATTACCTGAGCACTCTGGTTTAGTCTATATTTGCATGACATTTAAATATTGTCAACCTGTCTGAAAGGGCTGCAGTAGGAACAATACATGCCTGCTCACCTGGAGCAGCTCCTTCCTGAGTAGATGTGCAGTACAGATCTTTGTGAACTGGGAAAATTAAACAATCAAAATAGCAGAAACTTGTGCATGTACAGTAATTTCACAATTATAAGCCGCACCTGATTATAAGCCACACCTCCCGGTAGCCGGGTAGACCACGGAATTTGTCCATATATAAGCCGCACCTGAATATAAGCTGCATTTTTTTTTTTTTTTTTAATGCGATTATCCATGTGTAACAAAGTAACAAATTAGTAACAGACACAAATTGGTGTCAGGTGCTCAAGTTACAAACAGTTTTCATAGACCAGCGAAGCCTTTAAAGGCAGCCCCAGGCACCCTCCTCGCCGGCTCTCTCTTCCGGGTTGGCATTTCCCTGGGATTTGTCCATAGATAAGCCGCACCTGAATATAAGCTACACTAATGGGGTAGGCTGGATTCTTCCATGAAAAAGGTGCGGCTTATAATTGTGAAATTACTGTAATATTTTTCAGAGACTGGTCATCACAATTTCCTTGAAGACTTTTGAATGACATGGGGAAAAAGGCCTTAATGTACAAAATGCTCTAAATATTGTTTAATTTTAGATACAAACCTTGGAGAAAAGTTATTATAAGGTGTAGAGTTAAGTAAAGGTAGTGCCAAACCCAACAGAGATGAGAAGATCTTCCATAAATGCAAGTGGATTTTCATATATTTGGGATGTTTCAGAATGGTGACTTGTGATTTAGATTTCAGAAGTCTTTCTCATTCTACTACTTGCATTATATGCAGCTGTTAAGTAGCCAGAAGTTCCTATCACTTCCAAGGAACTGAAGGCACCTATTTCTCAGTGAGAACTAGCTATTGAAATGTAGTAACTAGGTATTGGAAAAGATACTGTAGCCATTTTAAAAAACATTCACTGTCATGTATGCAGAAGCCTTTGGAAAACCTGATTCTAATTTCTATTGTAAATTGATTATTTTTTTCCCATGGAATTCCCATTGAATTGGGTTTTCTTTAATAATTGGAAGAGATTCTTTCTGCTTTTCTGAGTAAAAATAGTGTTCAGACTTGTAAAATTTTCTGTATAGACCTTTAAAAATGTATATTGTTAATAAAAAGAGGCACATTATTGCAACCACAGTGAAAACAGCAAAATACTGTTAATTCCTTTTGATCAGTGAGGGTGTCATTTACTATCACCCAATAGTCCAGAAATTGTTATGGTCCACTGTCTAATCCTTACTATTTTCTTTTAAAAGTCTATTTTTGAGTTAATAGACTCTGCAGCTCCAAAGAACTTGCAGAGCACTGTGGAACTTTTTTTTGTTTCCTAAGGACTGATGACCCAAATAGACTCTGCTGGCTCTCTCAGGTGTGTCAGAATAAGAGTGTTAATACATGTTTGACAAGATGTGCACCAAAGGAGGCATAAAATTTAAGTGTAGAAAAAAAAAATTTGAAGGTCCAGTAGACTCAATTCATAAATTAAATAATTTAGGCGTGTAACTGTTTCATTAGTCCATATTAGGAAATGATTTATTCTTTTAGATAATACGTAGGGAAGAAGGAAATAGGATTAAACAAATAGGCACGTCATTTACAAATGAAAAGGAGAATTTTCCTACTAATTTCATCAGTGTTTCTCTAATCATGTAGGTCTAGAAATGGCCAAAGAAGCCTTTTAATCAGCCTGAAATCTTCCTAAAACTTATTTGACTCTTAATCTGTTTTACTGTCCAATTGCTCTTTTTCACTGAAGTTTTGTGATGAGAGATACCTATAGGAAGTACACACGTAATAAAATTAACATTGTAACGCATGTATCTTGTGGCAAATGCTGTCTTAGGTTGCTCAAAATAAAATGCTCAACAACCATAATAAATAGAAAAATGAGGTAAAATTACTCTCTTTTTTAATTTTGAAAGAAGCCTTTTCAAAAGTATAGGAACATTTACTGAATAATAAATGCATAGCTGAGACCTTTAATATCGAGTTTCAGCTAAAACTATATTATTGTAGCTGACATATAAATCCTCAAAAAATAGATTTGTAATGGAAGTGCCAGGGGACCCTTAACTATAATCATTCCTGTTAGTGCAAATGCCTGGAAATGAATACAGTTTTCATTAGTCTACTATTATGTGACACAAGTGACCAGTTATGGGGAAATCTGTAATAATTCTAGGTTAGCCATCTGCATTCAAACATGCCCTTAAAAGTACCCACCTCTGTGCACAGGCTTTGCAGAATGCTTTTGTGAGCTCAGGTCCCACATGTTTTGAAGTCTTCAAATGTGTAAATGTGATGCTGATTTTTCCATGGAGGCTATTTCTGCATGGGTTTAACACAAGATTTGTGGGCTTGAGTGACTTGAAATGCAATGCGAGATGATTCTTAGAATGTCTCAGCCACTAAGTGTCAATGGGACTGGGTAGTAGTCTCCAAAATTGTTACGCAACAAGTGCTCCTTTGCAGGAAGTAGATGTTACGAGTGGTTTTAATTGGCTGGAAAGTCATAAAACGTTCATGGCAGTTTTGATTTAAGCATATTTAAAACCCAGACAAGTCCAATCATAGGAAGATGACACCTTTTTTACTCGTGGTTTTGAGTTTGTGCTATAACTGTGGCAGCATTAGGAGGTTCATGTGGTTTCTACCAGGGCCAAACTTTCCCTCTTGTTAAGTGGGAGACATCACTTGACATCAAAATTTTTCTGGCATCATTGTTTAAACTTTCAGCTAAATGAATAAAAATGAACTTTTAAAAATCATAGAATCATCTTGGGTAAGCTAGATGGTAGTGCAAAGTCTAAAGTGTAGAATTAAATTTTGATTAATTTTTAAATTGAATTGCTTTTTTGAGAACACAAAGCTTTATGAACTTTTGAAATGTCATGCAGGAGTCTGGGATAGATACTTATGTCCCAATAATTTGCTGGTTGGATAACAATTTTGTTTATTCATTGAAGGCAGCAGTTATTTAGTAAAGATTGAGAATACGAGGTTTCAATCAAAATTTCTGCTTTTGGATATGTAAAGGGCTTGTTTTAATCAGTGTTCCAATTGTTTTATTAAGGAATTATTTTGTGCTTTATGAAACTTAAATTCCATCTTGAGTTAAACTTTTTGATAACAAAGAATGTGTATACATGTTTTCTCGTTGAATAATTCATATAAGCTGGAATACAGTCATGGAGTTCTTTGTATTGCACTTTAACTAGAGTGCACACCTTTCCTGGTCATAGCTGATCTCTTCCTTCACTGCTTGATCTTGTTCTTCCTGGTGCTTGTTCATTATTTTTGCCAGTTTGGCCTAGTTCTGCAGTGCCTGTGTCTGCTTCTTCTCCTTGCATGTGTGTAAGAGATCCCAGTCGTTCACATACCTGGGTCTCTTATTTAATTTTGTCTGATGGAGTAAAATGGTTGAGCATCAGTGTGAGCATGTTTACAAACAAAACCAGAAGCTGTAGTGTGTAAATGTCTGATCATCAGTCTTCATCTATCTGTCACTGCCCTTAGATCATGGCTCTGACTGCAGCAATAATGACAACCCATGTGCTATCCAAGGGAGAAGCAGGAGTTCTGGATGTTGTGTCCTCACATCCTCATTTGGTGAGGACACACACTCATTAGACATAAACATATGTTTGAGGTTAGGCTTGTAAGTGTTTTGCTGAACTGTGTCCTTTTGATTGTCCTGACCTCAGTGTGGATGTTGATGTGGGGGGAGTTTTCCATTGTCACCAATGGCAATGTCATAAACAGGATTATGTCTGGTGTTGTAAGTAGCAGATTAGACAACCATCAAGACAGAAAATCTGTTTTCCAGCAAATATTTCAAGTGATAAAGAACCTTAGGAAAAAAAGATAAAATGTGATATATAGGCAGAGTTGTTTCTATGCAGAATATTTTTTCCGAATTTCCCTGGAGGCATCTGCTGTTCTCTGATCATCCAAGAAGTTCGTTGTGCTTCTGATCAGCTTCCCACACATTCTCACCCACACGACTTTGCTGTCATCTTAATGTCATTTTTAAATACTAACAAAAGCATTTTGTTTATAATGCAGAAATAAAAATCACAGGAGGGGAAAGAATACCTTTTGTATGTTATGTTAACAGATCAAAGCTGACTCACGAGTAGCAAATATGAAGTAATTAGTGTATTTAAAATTCACAATTCCTGAGTTGCAAATTTAAGAAGTGCTTTGATTATAGTCATCAGATTCCATAGACTTTTAAAAATATGATTAGTATTATTTTTTGAAAGTTTATCTTACTGCAGAGTATTACAGCTAGAATATAGAGCAGAATAGCAATTTGTGAAGCTGTGTATAATTGGTGTTTTAAATAATTGACTGTGCTGAATTAAACAGTGTACTGAAGGCCAACTGGAAAGATGGAAAAAACCATTTTTTTCCGGGTAGAATAAAATGCAGCTATCATTTAATCTGCTGGGTGTGGGAAGTTTTAACCATTGTTATTTACTGCTTTGGGATGGTCTGAACTTCCTAACAAATACAGAGATACGTCACTGCCACCATCACAGGAAGTTATGCAAGTTTTCATTTGCACCAAAACAAAAAATTTTCAAAATTAGTCAATTTACACCATGTAGAACCTTCGAACGGCAAGGTGAAAAATCAGTTCTTGAGAGGTCAGTAAAACTTTCCCAGTTTCCTCTGGGAGAAAGGGGGAAGGAGTTGATTTGGGAGTACAAGATTCATCTTGCTGGCACAATGTCACAAATGTCTTAAAAAACAGAAAAATAATTCCGTTGCACTTAGAATATGAACAGCATATGTGAGCAGCAGTGGAGGAAAAATTATTTGTATAACTATAGCACATTGTTTTAAGACTTAATTAGAGTTTTGTAAAAGTTGATTTCAGCTTTTAACTTTTCTCAATAGTATTGTGGGCTTCCTCTTGTATCAATAAGAGCTTCCAAACTATGGCTTATTAAATGCTGCAGTTTCTTTTTATTTCACAGTAGCAGCCATCAAGCTGTGGTAATGACTCCCCTTGTAAAAATTACAAAGATCTTTTGCTTGAAGGAGATAAATTGCAATTTTTGTCTCAAGTGGGAACCAGTAATTCAACTCCCATGCTATGTGAAAGATTCCCCAAAAGATTAACTTTTAAGTGTGTCTAAAAGCTTCTACAAAAAGCAAGAGAAACATTGTAGGGCTGTCACTAAATGCAGTATTTTAGGATAAACATTTTTCTGAAGCTCACTGCAGAGAAAAGTGTTTCTAGAACCAGTGGTAGTGTAGTGCAAATTTGCAGACTTTCCACTGTGGAAACATCTCCTTTAGAGAGGCAAAGTTTTATCTCACCTATTTTCAGTGGGGTTTTTTTGTGTTTTTTTTGTGGTTTTTTTTTTTTTTTTTTTTTTTTTTTGTTGTTGTTGTTGTTGTTTGTTTTGCTTTTTGTTTTTTACCCTGTATATAAAAGCAAGCAAATGAAAACAACTAGTTCAGGGGAAAAAAAAGCTAAATAACACTTAATTTTCAGTAACCTTGGAACAAAGGTAAGTCTACAATTTGCAATAGTAAAATGTCTGGACTTGTATATTTTTATGGGCAGAATTTTGCTGGGGTGCGTTACATTTCTTTTTCTTTGTCTCTGCTTGTGTAGCTGTACGCCTGATATTAAGAGAATTTGAGTCTTAGATGAACTGTCATAAAAAGCAGTGATACAATAGAGAAATAAGGTTTTAAATCCTCCTGTCTGAAGACCTCAAGGTCATTTTCTATCAATTTGAGCATATATTAAACCTTGGAGCTCTCTCTTGAGTTAGACCAATATTAGAGTAATTTGTTGTTTCCCAGTTTCAAATGCACCCATTTCAAATCTTGTACTAAATTACTGGTTGACCTAAAGCTGGCCAAGGTGGGAGAAGGTAGTGAGTTTTAGTTTTCTTTCAGTTTATCCTTACAACTACTGAATGAAGGAATGGGAGAGAATGAAGCTATTTGATTACTTTAATTGTGAATAGGCATTAGCTGTAATGTCTCTTGGCTTTTATCAATATGAGAATCATTGCTTATCATTATTTTAATATAGGATGAAAGCTATAAAAATCTTGTTAAAAAACCATGCTGGTTTCAGAAAGACCTCTCCATCCTTCTGAACTCAATCCCAGTTCACAGAATTGCTCTTTTGCTAGACTTTTAGCAATATGACTGTTACCCATCCAATTGTTTTAAGTTACGTGAGAGCAGATTTTTCTCTGACGGCAGAACTTGACTATCTTCTGTGCCTGGGCTTCCAAAATGCTACTTGTGTATTTTTAAGTGCTATGAAACCATGCTGCTCTTCACCCAGTTCCCTCTGTGCACCACTGACGCAGGATTTTGCACAAACGTCTGCATTGTGAGCAATGCTTCAATTTCACAGTTGCAAATTTTAAAACGTGGTTTGTTAGTGACCTTAGAAAATTTTCCCATCCTTCAGCCCCTTCTTCTTCTAAAATTATTGATTGCTACTTCACAGCTGGAATTTACATAGATCTTTATTCATGAAGGTAAGAACAGTTGCCACTTTGCTTCTGTCTCAAATGAAGTCTTCACCAACAGAAAAGAATTGCTATGTTGGGCTATTTGCCCTCATGCTTTCTAAATAAAATTCAACTGGAGTCTGGTTCCTGGAGCCATCTGCATTAATTCATCTAGAGAAAATAAAATATCATATTAGTCACTTATTTTTAAGTGAGCAAAACTTGGCAAAACCAAAAATAATTTCATAAGGAAATACCCTTTTAAGCAAAGACAGGATTATTAATGAGCTACAGCAAAGAGGCTTTGTAATACCAGTGATTGTGCTTGTCTCCTGTTTATAGCACCCAACTGTGGAAGCAGTTTCAAAATATTTTTTTTAATACCTAATCTTGGGAGAGCAGTAATTATTCACCTTTCTTTGAGATTTTTCACTTGCCTTTTTTTCAGCCTAAATCATGGTCTAGTAAGAAAAGAGTAATGATTTCTCTGAAGGTGAACCAGTGTAGCAGATGGGAGAAGGTTTTAAGTGAACAGGTGGAACTCAGCTAAGCCAATTGTCCCAGCATATCAGCAGTATCAGTTTTCCAAAATCACTGTTTTAATGAAAATAGTCCTTTAACTGGACACAGGCAAAATAAAATAACCAGTATTTCTCATTATTTAGACCAACAAGGATATTCATGGGAGGGTAGTCATTTAACAGTAGCATTCTTTTAGTTGCTATTGCTCTAATTCTGTAGGTTACTATTTAGTATTCCACTCTCCTTCTGAGAAAGGTTATGCTGTCATTACATTGCAAACCAAAACTGTGGGTGGCAGTTCTCCTGGGAATTCATCTGCGTGACAGTGACACACAAAATCCTTTATGACTGGTGCTCTTTTGCTGTTACTGTGCAGTTCTTAATTTATGTGTGAGGTTTTTTCTGATTTTTGGGTCCATTTTACCTATATTCTTTCTTTTCTGAATTAGGTGTGGCAGTAGCAGAAAGTAATTAATGGCTAAGAATTAGGAGAAAGTGTTCGGTTCTGTTTTGTTGTTGTTGGTTGGTTTGTTTGTTTGTTACTTTGTCGGTGGTTTTTGTTTGGCTTTTTAACCAAATATTTTTCTGGAGGTACTTTTAGCATTTGTAATAATGGGAAATCTTTCCTCATGGTGCTACAATAGAGGAGGCTTGACTTATGAAATACCTTCTTCTTTAGGCATCTGTTGTCAGCAGCTTTCTCTGGGAACTATTAATTTTGGCTGCATATGACCTTTTTTTGATTAAAACTTATTTTTGTTTAGATATCAATTTGAAAGCTGTAACAGTCTTCAGATAGAATACAAGACCTTTAGCTTTATGTGTGTTTATCCATAAACTTCAACTTGGTTATTTTAAAAGATTTGAAATAGGTTCTGCAGTGGCTGCATTTAAAAAGTCATCACTTACTAGTGACATGTATACACTAGTAATTGAGCTAGAACATTTGTATGTTTGGCAGTAACCACACTAAAATATCATGGAGTACCAGCTCCAGATAAATACTGCCTTTTCAATTTATGACCTTTCTAATGCACCCTTCAATCATTTTCATTTTTATCAACTGCATACTGTTCATGCTATCCTTTTTCCTCTTGCATTTTCATAAACGCTCCTTTAGTAGAATGTCAGTGTGTGCCTAGAGAAGGAAATATGGCTGGAATACAACATGCAGTTCTCTGGGCTGATAAAATAATCTGAGGTCAATTTTAGTGCCTCATCTGTTGGATCATCTGGAGACTGTTCAAGGGTTCCTTCCAGTTCTGTAAAAAAAAAAATAAAAAATTCCTTGGGTTACAGAAGCTGAACCCCAGTTTCCTTGAGCCATATTTCTACTTTCAGACTTTGAGCTTGAAAGGCAAATTAAACTAGTGGACTAGTTAACGTTAAATGGCTAATGATGAACTTTTGTCCTGGTGCTTGGCTGTCTGTAGCACAGAGGGAATCACTAATCCAATGCATGCTAACTAAAAAGAAGTGACAGTAGCACTTTGGTTAGAGGTTGCTCTGAGTGTTCCATAGTCTGTACTCACAGAAGGAATGACTATGTACTAATACTATCAACAGATAATTGTTTGTTAACAGTTCCCCTGAGTACTGTTAGCCCTTTTTTTAAACAGCTGATCTCAAATTTTTCTCTAACACTTTCCAAGCCGATTGATGAATGAAAACAGTGAAGAAAAAAAAAAAAAAAGGAGGATAAGAGCATTAGGAAAAAATGTGAAAAACACTCCTGTATTACAGTGACTATCCAGTGCTTTGAGAATTTTAATGGACTACCCATTCATACTGCCTGTAAGAAAGCAAATCCAGCAGCAGGGAATGTGAGAACATCTGGAGTGCAAGCCAAGTATCTAGGTCAGCAAATTACAGTTAAGTTATTGCTTTTAAATGGTACAAGTAAAGGATAGTCAGTGGTTGAGCCTTAGTTCTGCAGGATTATCTTAAAGTCGTGTTTTTTTGTTCTTGTTCAGTCATTTCATTTATCTTTCAAGTTGCTGGGAGAATATAATTTTTTCAGCTTCAGCAGCTTTCCTCATGCTATTATTTTATGGCCAAAGTAATTTTATTGATCTTGTTAGAAAGTGTGATTGCAGTAGACTTTGTCACAGGGGAGAGACACATCTTGAGAGACACTTGTAATAAAGAATAATGTGCCTTTGTGTGCTGTTTCTCCAAATAGGAGAGCTTTTATACTTTCATAAACTCTGAATGTGAGGTGTTAAAGTCCTGTGACATTAGACTTTTTCTTCACTGCAAGTCAGAAAAGGTCTTAATGACATGTTATGTATCTGGGAGGACTTTATTATATGTGTAAGTGTATTAGGTTGTATGCGAAATGGTGATGTGAATGGGGAATTCAATTGAGTAATAATGGACAGGTAAAAGTAGTTTGACCAATATGTCAGTCTTTTGCTATCAATATTCTACAGTAGTACAATGCCATGTTATTTTTAGCAGTTTGTCTAATGTCCTTTTAAAATTTGAAATTAATATGTGTTAAATGAATGCAGTTGGCTGCAGCAGAATCTTATCTGTTCTTCTTTAAGTATATTGAAAAGTGCATTGCTCTTATCTCAGTCTTATCCTCCAAATAGAAAATACAGATGCACTTTTAAAATAATTCCAGTTTGGGTTTGAGAGCACTTGAATCATGCACACATTCACTATAAACAGCCTTTAGTGTCATTACATTTTGATGGAGAAGGAATATGTACAGGAATATAGATAGGAAATTTTTAAATACAAAATTTTACTTGGAACTGTACACTGTAGCTGTCCTTACATTGGGGAGTACCTTATTTTATGTAGAATTTTTATTTATGACTAGGCATTTTCAGAAATAAGCATCTAATTCTGTTTTCAAGGTACAACACATATACCTTATTCCTGCCAAACACATTTATAATCCAGCATTTTCACTGAGCTGAGAAATGTGTTTCTTTGAATATTTTCTGTCCCAGCTGATTATCTCTGTTAACTGCAATGTAAAAAAGCTGGCATAGGTTTGAATTTTTGTTTAAGCATGCACTGTACTCTGTAGAAAACAATGCAGGAAATAAATCAGTAGTGGGGCTGTGCTCTGCATACCTAAAACATAGTTCATTCTTTATGCATTCCTAAATTATTAGAAAGGAGCCTCTTGAAAATTTTTTATTAGGTTTTGTAACAGAAAATAAAGCAAAACAAAAAGAGAGAATGCATAGAACAAGCTAAAATTAGTAACCAGCTAATGGCCTGCTTGTTTAGGGCAATGTGCTGCTGACACATGATGTGCTGGCAGAGTGCAGCCAATTTCCATTAGAAGTCCACACAAGGTTGGAGTAATCTGCAACTTCCTCATGAGGGAAAGCACAGGTGACCAGTGACAGGACCTGTGGGAATGGCCTGAAGCTGTGTCAGGAGAGGTATACCCTGGATATCAGGAAAAGGTTCTTCACCCAGGGGGTGGTTGGACACTCAACTGGCTCCCAAGGAGGAGGTCACAGCACCAACCTGACAGATCTCAAGGAGTGTTTGGACAACAGTGTCACTCTTGGGATGTCCTGTGCAGGGTCAGGAGTCAGATTTTGGTGATCCTTATGGGTCCATTCCATGCCAGAATATTCTGTTATTCTGTGAAGGAATTTGGCTTATGTATTGTGAAAACTTGAGTATAGCATATATAACCATCTCCAGAAAAATTCTTGCACTCCAAACCTCTTCAAGCACTTTAGAGTTGTCACATAATTCCAGACCTATACTCCTGATGAAATTATCACTTTTACTGAGAACAAATTTGTTTTTGTCAATCTGTGCTTTAAGCTCTTGAGACACTAATTTTAGAAAAAAAAATAGTATTTTAGCTAAAAGATGAATTCAGTAGAATTAATTAAAGTGGACAGATAGACCTTGCTGGAAATAATGAATTAGTAGTCAGTTAAAAGAAACCAGACTTGAGATAGTGATCTCAAATTTAAATTACTAACTGCTTGTTATCTCTATGTTTGCTCAGCTGGGTTTGCAATGAGAAATAGATCTAAATAGATCTAAAGAAACACAAACAATTGTAAATCTTTTACATCTCAAAACCAATTCAAAAGTCATAAAGGGAATAAATTGGAGATCTCCCAGAGATCATTTGTGTTGTCATCTATGGGAGTGACTGAAAGTTCAGGGCGAGGAAGATTCACCCTTCTTCCTCTTCTCATGACCCCTCCCATAAAACAGACTACAGATCCAGCTGAGAAAACACACATGCTCAATAGCCATTCAAGCTAATTACCACAGGAAGCGTGGAATGGGAGGTGCTGGTATCATGAATATGTAATCATTCAAAACTTTTGTAAATAAAGAGACTCTGTAATCACTTGTGATTTTGCAGTGCATCTTAGGGGATTATCCCACACAGCTGCCTGGTGCTAAATTAAACATACACTTTCTAACTCTAAACTATTAGAGAGTCTTTTGTCCATCACAGTTGGATATCGGTTAGATCAATACCCATATTTTAGTAAATCACTCTGTGGGTTTGTTATCAGGGACCAAGAGCTCTGTAGCTTTCTTATGGCATGTGCTGGAGCTGATGTGAATTGGGTTTCCCAGGAATTACTTCTTATCTTTCAGGTCTAAATTGGAGATTGAGATTAATGATGGAAGAAAGAAGCATGTACTATATTAGAAATCATCACCTCTGGTTTTGGGCACACAATCCAGACTAGTATTTGCAATGTAATTAAAAATCACTCTCGTTTCAGAGGACCGACCTTAATTATATGAAAAAGTGTGTTCAAGAAAGCTTCAATATCTTGGTAACTGACTTTGAATTTAAAGTTTAAAAAAAAAAAGTCTATAAGTGAAGTGACTCACATAAAACCAGCAGGCTCTTAGTGATGGATGGTTCCTCTAGACTACAGCTGCATGCCTTAATCCCCTCCTCAGCATCAGTGTGGACTTGTTCCATTCCATAAATAGGCCTCATGGTAGAAAATCTTGTCTTTATTTCCACACTTCGTTTGCATGATATCTCAGTGGAAATGTTTTCAGTTGAGATAAGCATGAAAACATTGTAGTCTGAAAACTATGAAATACTCATTTTAGAGCAGAAGCCATTCTCTTTCATGTCAGTTTTTCTTAGCTGATGTTTATTAGTTAGATATGTGCTTTATTTCTTAATTCTGCTTTTAGTTTTTATGGCAAGAAGTCACGTGAACCAAGAACTAAATTGAATGAAGTTTAACAAAATAAACTCAAATTAGGGACATCATTTTGTTGCTGTGAGCAATTTATAACTGATTCATGATGTGATGAGAGCAAGGAGAAAGATCTCAATTTTTTCTGCAATCTCTATGAATTAATAATTGATCTTACTGGCCATATCAACTGTGTTACCTTTCTGTCCTCACATTTTATTTTATCTGGACATTTTGGAGGAGGGTTTTTTTCTAGTTTTGAATGTGGATCTATTCCCTTTTTGGGAAATTCCACCTTTCACTCTCTGTTCATGTGTTTAGTTTATAAATTGGGAGGTATATAGGAGGAATTAAGTGCCCTAAAACAAGGTTCGGGTTCTTCGTTAGTTCTTTCTAACCCTTAGCTAACCTTTGTAAAAAAGAGGAGTTGGAGTTTGCTTTGAGCTTCTGATATCTTCTGCTTCTGAAGGTCATCTGCTTTGGCTCCACCACCCTTCTGTGTGGGCTTGTGACCTGACAGCTGCTGCCTCCTGTTTGCAGGGAATTCTTTCTGGAATAGTCCCCATTTCTTACTTGTGACTTCTCATACCTTTTAGTAGAGCGACATTTAGGATTTTTGGATGGGAAAGGACAGCTGTGGTTTCATGAGCACATCTTTTCAAGTTTGCAACATTCTTAGAAGCAGGTATCTGTGTCAGAACCACACAGAGTTTGAGAGTTTCTTCTTTTGAAATATGTTATTCTCATCTACCTACCATATTCAGAACTTTGTTGCATAAAATGCATGATGAGACAAAAGACAAAATGTTGATTTTAAAATATAAAATATCTCTACTTTCTACTGAGGGAAACTGTTATTTCTGGAGCATTCTGTTGTGCCCATAATTGCATGTGTTGCTGTTGGTGAATTTGAAATTTAATTCAGAAGAACTACAGTGAGAAAAGTCAGCTGGCCAATGTTGAAAAGTGCAAAATGACACCAAGGAGGTTGGTTTCCAGAGCAATTTGAATGAGGGAGTCAGACCTATTTTAGAAGGTACATATAGGTACTTAACTGAGGACCACAACATGAGGAGGCCAAGCAGGGAGGGAGGGACTCATTCATTACTGATGACTTTGGTAGAAAAAGCTGTGTATAATTGAAGAGCACAACATTTCTGGTTTTTGAGGTCAAAGTCTGTGAAGATGCAGCTTTGGAAGTTTGGAACAGTTGAATGGTGTGAAGCACAGACCATTCATTTTGAATCATAGACCATTCTTTTGTTATGTGTTTGGCCTAGTCCAAGCCTACTGGAGCTTTAATTTGCTGCGAGAGTTTTAGAGTACTAATCACAGGCAATAACATTTGTGCAGTTACTGCTGTCACACAGAGAATCTGCGGTAAGTGGACTTTGGGAAAAGGCATGATTCTATAATTTTATGGATAAAGCCATTAATTACAGGCAGATTTATTTTTGGAGTTATTATTATATATCACAATTTAACCTGTAATACTGAGGAGTTTAAATAGATGCTGAAACATTTCTATACAGTCATTAGTAAAAGCAGCAGGGGTGCAAAGAGGCATTCCATTATTAGAAGGTAGGAGGTAAGGATAGCAAGACACCTTGCTATAAGATTCCCAATAGTTATGTGGAAATGAGTGGACCTGTATAGGGAGGTACTTCAGGAGGTGTGAAACAAAAAAAAGACAGCTTGAACAAGAACAAAGAAAATATTTAATGGGTCTTTTTGGTTAAGGGATGAAGAACTATTATGGAGGAAGAAAATAGTAATTCCTCAGAGCTCCTACCCAAGTGAAATCAATGACAGATTTATTCAAGTTTATCTACCATTTGTTTTCACTCTCTTAAAGACTATAGTAGTTTTATTTCATAATAGTGTTTATTTTTTTGGATGTATGGAAGCAATATTTTTTTGCCTGCCCCAAATGACCAAAGCTGGGTCATTTGGCAGTTTTATCTCTGGTCTGTCCATTCTTGCTGAGAAAGGGATACACATTTTGCAACTATATACATCCTTCTCACTGTAGTTTTCTTTGTTGTCTCATGCGATTAGAAATGTTAGTGGAACCAATATTCCTCTTCCATGCTTTCAGAAGTGTTAGAAAGCACTGAATAGCAGTAGTTTCAAACCTAAAGCCTCAGATAAAAGTAAATTAATTTTTCACCTCAGTAGCAACAAAGATGCTGGTCTTTTTTGTTTCCCTCCTTTATGCATCATCATCCCTTCCCCACTTGTTCAACACTGTGAGAAACTGCTAATCTTGCCTGAATCTCTGGGAATGTTCTAAGGCAGAAATAATTACAGTTGGGATCATCTATCCCATTCAAAGTTTTAGCAAAACTGTTTTTCAAAGAAGAGTAATTTATGTAATAAATGCTATGAAGTGGCATCTGGGAGGTCTTGCTTATAGGGTAGGAGATTCAGAAAGATAAATATTCTGTCAAGCCAGAGGAGCACTTATTAGCTGTACAAGAATGGTCAAGATAGAGTAACCTGGACCTCAAGAGCTACTTGAGAGACATTTTTAAGGGACTTGGGGTTTGGTTATGATTTTTGGGTCCTTTTCTTTGTTTTCAATTGACTTACTTCTGAGAGCATTTGCAGTTATGTTAACTGGGATAAAAATTAGGTGGAGAGTCATTTAGCTTCAGGGTAGTCATGTGCGCATCTGGTTTTGGGAAGAACAAAAACATGTTATTTAGAGATTTGCATTGCCCTGCAAGGCTTCTGTTAGAGGGAGAGATTAACTGAAAGACTGTTACTTTGACAGGTAAAAGATCTTTTGATTGCTATTTTTCTCTAAATACTTGTTTAGAATTTGGATTTTCATTGCTCAAGAGATAATTTTCTTTCAAAGACATCTTTTAAGCATATTACAAAAATAAATGACATTTTATGCATTACTAAGAATACTGTAGAATACTTCCCTATTCACCTCTGTAAATTCTCAGTGGCCAAATTATCATGTATATGCTGTATATTAATTTCACTCCTAATTTGAAGCAGAAAGAATCTAAACAGTTTAATGTACTCTGAAAAACACATCTGTATTGTGGGGGAATGAAGCAAAATGATCAGAAGAAAAGAGGTGGTTTAAGAGAAGTTTTAGCAGGGGGAAGGCATTTGAGTTGGTGGTACTGAAACACCTGTGTTAAGGGTCTTTTCTGGTTCACTATCCTGCTGTGTTTTACACTGATAAGTTCATTGGCATTGAGTTTAGGATTAAAGGAGTTTATTTATGATTACATAAATGTGGTCACCAATTTCTTTTCATATATTCTTTTCTGACTTTTTTCCCCTTTGGTATGTGATAATCCTCAAGTTTATGCACTAGAAGTTTTTCACAGTACCTCATTAATATATATCACCATGTTTTGAAATTAAAACTTGGCATTGTCTCTCACCCTTTGTGACTATTACATATTGCTACTACTATGGGATTTCTTTCTGTAGTATACCAGTAATATCACTTAAACATCTTTGCAGCAGGTAAGTTTTTAAGCTATTCTTTTCAGAAGTGCTTTAGACTTTTTGAAGTACATGAGACAGAAAAATGAAAGAAAGGTATTACAATGCATTTTTAGAAAAATTAGCAAGTTCTGTTCTCATCAAAGCTCTCTTATCCATAGAAATATGAGTGAGAAAATAATTTTGATAAGTTTTGCCTTAAATGTAGTCATGCAGTAGTAAAATGATACATCTCCAAACAAAAGAGTTTTCTTTGGCTCTTGGTATTAATGCATTTATATCAGCAAAGATTTCTGTCTGTTTTGGTACTACATACACAATGAATTATTTAGAAAAATGAGACAGACCTAAAATGAAAAGCATATTTTATGGATAGATGATGCTCTGAACTATCTGAAAAGGTTTGGTAAGAGCCATAGGAGGTGTTTTTGCACGTACTAGAATCCATTTAGCTCTGACATTAGTAATGCAGTATTATCAGAAGACAGGTCAGCTTTTTATGAGCCAAAAATCACCAAGAAAAATTGAATGTAATATTTTGGAAATAAAAAAAGATAGATAGACAATGGTTTTGCAATTGAAAATAGATGCTACCAGCTGTTTTATAGATTGGTCACTGGGGCTTTAATGGGAGATAATTAACTTTATCTTACATAAGGTAAATTATGTTTTTACTGTTTGGGTGCTATTCATGAAAAGCCCTTAGGAACACATAGAATGAACTGCAGGATCAATTTTAAAGTCTGTCTGGTGTTGTTGACTTTAGCTGTGACATTACCTTATGGTACAGGGAGTATAAGAAAGGAAATAACCATCCTTTATTGAGACAAGCACAACCACAAACATGCAGCACATTTTAGTTTACCTCCAAAACATTAGTGGTATCTTGGTGTCTGCTGAGATAAATTTAAGTATTGATAGATTTCTGGTAAAATTCTAGCAAATTTTGGCATGTCCAGGTCATATAATGTACTTAAGACATTTCGCCTAGTAGGGAGATACAGTGGAACTTACAGAATGTCTTAACTGGTTTCTTCCTGGTCACAGAAGGAGTTTTTAGAAAGCAGAGGAATGTAACTGAGGTTTAATGCCCAAATCACAGGATGAACATTAGACGAGGGTAAAAATGCCCTGGGCCTAATCTGTTCTCCCAGATTAAAGAATGAAAGAAAAACCAAAAATTATCAAGGCTGTATGCTTTGGAGTTCCTTGAGAGAATCATTTTAAGATTTTATGTCACATTGTCTTCGCAGTAGCACTTCCTGGTCTGAACTGGATGGGTGCTGATGACATAAGTTGCCTCTGAAGAACTGATTAATATGAATGATTTTACTTGTGACAAATCTAGTGCTTTCATTTATTGTGTAAATTACAGTAATTTCACGAATATAAGCCACACCTTTTTCATTGAAGAATCCAGCCTACTCCAGTAGTGCGGCTTATATTCAGGTGCTGCTTATAATTGTGAAATTACTATACTCATAATTCAAATACAAACTGAAAGAAAAAATAATGCAAAAAATAGAGTTTTGTGCAATATAATGGAGCTTGAAGTACCTAATAGGAAGAATTTAAGTTATACAGTAACATGTAATTCTAAACATGAAATCTATGGCAGTTGGTTAGAGGTAGCTGAATGACAATTGTACCAAATAAAATGAAATATTGGAAGCAAGCTTATGAAAATCAACACTTTTGCAAAGTTTATAATGATGCACTCTACTATCAGTTGCTGTAATTAACATGATTATCATTAGAAGAGTCTTGTTTTTCCTTCCCATGACTGTCTGTATATGTGGTTTGCTGTGGATATGCATGTGATTTAAGCTCCCAAATTTTAAGATATTTTTAGTCATTAAAATGTGAAACAAAGCTTTTTTGCCTTTGTTCTCTGAGTTATAGTCAAGTTTAATTTTTTCTCTATTCAGCTGGACCACAGGGGAATCCTTCCTTTAATTAGTAAATTGCTTTTCAGTTATGTTTTTACACAACCACTCATGGTTGAATTTGCATTGCATTGTGGTGCTTATCCACTCTGTCAGGTTTGTGTTAGGAAATCAGCTTGCCAGCTGTTAGGGAAGAAAAGCAGCCAGTTGACATTTCTTTCTGAAATCTGGAGGTGCTTATTCAGAATGGAAATACTGGGCTATGAACTGGTGCACAGGAAGGCTCGGGTTGTTCAGCTCACAGGTCCTGACTGTGTGACACTGCTAAGCCTCTTGGCCCCAGCTGCGCTGCCAGCCCACAGGCCACTGTGTGTGTCAGAAGAGATGCTGTTGCCTCCTCATCTGTGTGCCAGGAGGCAGCAGCAGCACTGGGCAGACCTTCACGAGCAGTCATTGGTGCAAGGAGAGTCAAGGTGCCTCTGCTGTAACTGAGGTCTTGTCCTGTGTGGTTCTGGAATCCCTGATGGATTTCCATTTTCATAGAAAGAGTCTTTTTAACAATCTTTAAATACAGAATAAGTGCTTCTTTCTTCAATAACAATATCCAGGTTTTGCTCTCCGTTTGCCCATGCCCTGCTTGTTTCAGGATGCCTCTTGGTGAGCTGACACTGGCTGCAGTTGCTTTTTCTACCTACTGCTGTAATATAGTCTTAGTAATATCCATGGGCAGGCACCAAGGAAGTCACCTACAAGCCCTGCCATCACAGCTCTCTCTTCTTTTGCACTGGACTTCCCCACAGACCATCCCAAAATCTCTGTCCACCTAAAGAAAATTGAAAACCTTTCTGAAGGTACAGCTGCTTCATGGGCATGTGGAGCCTCATTCCAATCATCTGCTTTGCCCTTAGGTGAAGAAGTGTTACAGAACCTTTTCAAGGAGTTTCTTGTTCATCTCAGCATAGAAATCCAGAAAACAAGCTTTTTTAAAGCAGTGTATGCTTCTGAGACTAAACAGATCTGAGTTACGAGTGTTTTGAGGCCCATCCTGTGCAGGAGTGAGGAATGAATGCCAACTCGAAGGCAAGAGAGATCTCCTTTCTTAGATATATAAAATCTTGGAAATATGCTGTCACATGTCCTCCATGCCCTCTTTTTGGCATCCAGAATACCTCATTTGAAAGGCTGAAGGGATGCAAAGCTTTCATGTTGCTGTATAATACACACCCAAGCTTTTACGTGCTAGCAAATGGTTGTGAACTCCAGCAGAAGGGTGTACCTCTCCTGAAAGGTTAAATATTTCTCCATTTTGTTTCTAGTTGTTCTGCTAAGGTATGGCAAGTCTTAGTTTCTCTATGTACCAGATGGCCATAAAATTATAAATCTAATGTTATTTAAGACTTGACTGATGCTTATGTGCTTGGATTAAATGTTGCAAACACTACAAGTTCTGTAGATGGTCAGTTCAAGCACTAACGTTTTAGAGAAGCACTTTTGAGCAACTTTTGCTCTGTCACAGTATCAGGTAGCAGATAAAATGATTGAATCAATGTACCCTATTCAGTCCAGTAGAAATGCCATTGCTACTAGAATATTATCATTGGAATAATGTCCCTTGCTTTGCAAATGACTTAGCTGTGCCTTGGCATTTAATAGCAGCAGGAGACCATTATCCTCTAACAATGCACTATTTCATTGACAGTATCTCTTAAGTAACACCTTGCAGAAAATTTTTTCCAGGTATGTTTCCTTCTATACAGAATACTAAGTACTTATAGTCATTCGTGCAGCTAATTTCTGTTGTTCTGCTTTTTCCCCTTCATTGAGATACATTTGTGTTAAGACTTTCTTAAGGTATGAACAAATGAAGGAAAAATTCTTTTATTATGCTTTTAGAAGAGAACAGCTTTAATTAGAAAGTGACACAACTAACCTTTTACTTTTTTGAAAGCTACATTTTGATATGTGGTTGTCTGGTTCTGTTGGTCATTTTCTGTTTCGGATTTTATTTTTTTTTTTCTGCTTCAGCCTTGGTAACAACCAGGCTTTTGGCAGAGATGGCATTCCTCACTGCATCAAGTCCTGAATTATGATGTGTATTATGATACCAGCCTTACACTTTCTGCAGTAATTTTCTCGCCTATTTATTTCTCTTTTTCACCAAAATTGAAGTGATCAGTGCAAAATCATCTACTAGATTTGGAAATTAAAAAAAAAAATCAAAAAAAAACCTTCTCAGCCTGTTCTGTGGCTGAAATTGTATTTGTATCCGGAGATCTCTTTAGAATGACCTATATTCTCAAACCCCACGTTTTGTGCTCATCTATTCCTGTATTTGCCTCATTGCAATTTTTCTTCCTTGAATGTGCAAATATGTGGTTTATTTTTGTGGAACTAAAATAATTATTGTCCTGTGACTATTGGGTTTTTCCCAGATGTGAGGTCCCCATAGCTAGTTGCAGATAACTTTGCTTGGCATAACAAAATTATATTTTTAAAGAATAGCCAAGCAGAACATGAGGTGGTAAGTCTGCAATACATGCAGTAAAATCCACCAGTGAAAGATTGGAAGCAATCTGCCAATTGGAGGTACCAAAGTGATTTCTTGAAACTTTGTTATGTCCATGTTTAAGCCTGTTGTTTATTTGTAACAATGGCACCTCTTGCTTTTTGGTGTGATGTTTGGATCTTCATCAGACATATAACAGAATGGGGATTTTTGGTATTTTAACTGACATTTTGACCTTGCTGCTTAAAATGCTTTGGATTGTTGCTGTTTCAAACTTTGTATTCTGTGCCGTAGTCTGGGAAATTTACTCAATTTTCTCATACTGTTTTTTGCATATGTAACGTGAGATATTGTGATCCTGATTTCAATAACCTGTTCAATTAGAGTAAGATACAGTCATTGAAAACCCATTTTATGGGAAGACACAAAAAACGAGATTATGTAGGCAAATGGATCATTGCAAAAACAAATAAAAATCAAAATGTGAACAACTAATTAAAACAAATGCTTAGAAACACCCAAACATCAGTATGTGTGGAGAAATTGCTTAATATCCTTGAACCCCTCTAGGCAAAAAAATAAACTGACTCATGGTCAATTTTCTCTGGGTATTAAAAAGTATCCATTTCAGTTGCTTTGTCACAAGAAAAGCTCAGCTTTTACTTGACATATGTGCTTCACTTAGATATTTTAAATTTATAATAATGTTACTCTTGATCTATAAAAGTAGTTAGAAAATGCTGTCTTGCAGAACCAGAAATTCCTAAAATTTGGATACTTTCACAGACGAGTAATTTGGTGTTAGGTATCTGTCTGTATACATTTCTTTTATACACTTGAGAAGACTTTCTGAGTCTATAAGTACATCACAAGTTGTGCACTTCATATTGCAGGTTTTTTTTAATTCCTGGGAGCTTCAGTCTGTCTGTTGTGTAACTGTGATGCATTATGGTGTGTAGGTTCTGCTTTATACCAAAGACCTGACTTAAACAAAACAGACTGAAGAGTTATTGTACACTAATCCATACCACCACAGAAGAAAGGGCAAGCCTTTTTTCCCCCCTTAGTGTCATTACTATTAGAGTAACTTAATCTCTCAGAGTTTCTATATTGATGAGGTGAATATTTGCAACATATTGGCAGAGTAAAAAATAAGGAAAAATTGGAAGCAGCTGACAGGTGACCCTAACTGCTGTAATTGGTATATTGGAGCAAGTGTGCAGTAATGTGGAACAAGACCAGAATCCAAGCTCCTCTGCTCAAACTGACCTTCTGCCTGTTTGGCTGCAGAATCTTGCAAACTTGTGCTGGGATTGTACACTTCTATATCTGTGGTCAAACTAGCAATGCAGAGTTTCTAATCACCATGTCAAAAAATTAATAATTATTCATGTGACACTCTCATCTAGTTTTTAAAGCAAAACTTGAGTGGCTGGTTGAAGTAAAATGGTGACAGAAATTTTCATTTTGCCATTTATATTCTGTCGTCAAACAACACTGAAGAGCAAATTGGTCCTATTGTATTATCAGTAATCCACTTAAATGGCCAGTGTGGAAGAGAAAGAACAAGATGTAGATATTTTTCAGTATTTTATTAACCTCTATTAATAGAGGTTAGGGAGTATTTTATTGAAATTTGCAATGAGCCCTTCTACATGTTACATGATTAATTTATTTTATAAATACCTATGCATAACAATATATCTGTGAGGGATTGAGAAAGTGACCTGGAAGAAGATGTCCCATGAAGAGACAGCAGCACTCAGCTGATATTTTAAACCAAAAGATTGATAGATTAATTAAGATGTGCTTTACTCCATTGTTGGCTCCACATATAATTTGGATTTTACCTGCAGATTTGATCTGGATTTGCAGCATGATTATTGCTGACAGTAGAATGGACAGGCGCCTACTCTCTGCTCCACAACAACCTACCCATGTCTTGTTCTGCACCACTCACTCCTACAGCAAGGCTGCTGCAGCACTGCCTGGAAATCATCTGTTAATGTCAAAGAGAACTCTTGACGGTATAATCAAAGTGCTAGCCTATTTGCTCTGAACAAAACCATCATCTGTATGGTAGCTACATTTTTTATGATCTAGTATTAGGAAAACAATGAATAGAGATCAATCTCTGTATTTTTAATTATTCCTGCAACTTTAAGTGTTTAGCTGTATGTGAAAATATTCACTTAATATATTTCAAGTCACATGCAACCGTGTAAGTGTGGATAAAATCATTGGCTTTCCTGTCAATTTTTGTTTAGAAGTAGTAGATAGACTTTTAAAAATAGTGTTTCCCTGGGTTGTAGTAACAAAGTGTGGTAACTTCACCATGAGTCTCCTGCACTTTCATGCCACCTATTTTTTCCCCACATTTTGTTGAGCTGACCTTAGGAAGTTAATTACTATTTAGTGACATTATAAAGTGATCTTAAAACTACAAATTAATAGAATTGCTGTGATCTACAATGCTTCTGATAGTGCCCTCAGTTCTTGAGGTAGAACTTTAAGACACAAGTCACTGAAGTTCAGGAGAAATTAAAAAGTTTTGACTTTTTTCTTCTTAGTTTATTTCCTTTTCTCTTTTTGATTTGGGATCACAATTGGAATAATTCAGTGCTGATTGTGTGATGGCACATTGTCCTAAGCAGAACATTTTCCATAAACATTTGTTCCATAAGTAATTTTAACTAATGTCAAATACTTATGAATCATCATCTTATCACTTACAAAAAAAAAAAAAAACCCTTTCAGTCTTCCATCTGTTTCTCCTTAATTTCTGGCTTTATTAGGCATGCAATTACAATTTTTATCTTCTAAAAAATTCACTACACAGTTAATTTCCCACAGAAGGAAAAAGAATAAAAAATTATTTTCTTTAGCATTAGCCTGTCTGTTTTCTATGCTCGGCTGGCAGACAGAAATACTGGATTTCAATATTCAGCTTTTAAAATGTGATTTTAGATTTAATAATACATCATATGTGTGGATATTGTGTAAATCATTCAGTGGTTGGAATTTTACCCCTTAATTTTTGTTGTCTGTTCAATTCTGAGCAGAATGGTTAATTATACTGAATTAAAATGAATGTTCAAAATTTCTATTGTGCTACAAATATGAAGTAACAAATAGATTGAGGTTTCCCTAGGAATTTCCTGTGAGATAGCACTGTTCTTGAACATAGAAGTTAAAAAAGAACATATAAATGCCAGCTTTCCCCAGCTCACTCACTGCAGTTGTTGTATTGTCGTGTTCTGATGTAATGGAAACCCATATGTTGTGGTACTAAAGTGTCATGATATCTTTAACAATGATACTCAGTAATTTAGTACGTCTGTCTGTTTGTTGTAACTTCTTCTGGGTAGAAGAGTAGGTTAAATTTTAATTAAATAAATGTGATGTGATCATTAAAGTTGAGGTCGGTGATATGGAGGGGTATGTTTTTAATTAAAGCATCCAAACAGTTATGTACAATTACACACCTTTATATAGAAGAGTGCAGAGAATTTTTTTTTTCTTGCTAAGAAAAGATAGAGAAGTTCAGGGCAGTGTAGTTTTTTGATTGTTAATTCTGTTATGTATATTTGACTCAAAAGAAATCACACTCACATAAGGACTTAGAATAAATTTAGACTAGGGAATAAAATATATTTACTGTTTATTTAATTGATCAATGGATACATTTTTTACAAAGTATGACAGCAATGTAAATAAAAAGCAAGTGAAATAAAGTTACTAGAAATGAATTCAAGTTCAAAAAGGCTTTTCTTGCTGCCAGATCTAGACAAATAAGGATCCAGACAAAACTTAAGAAGCAAACAGAAGCTAATGAAGAATCCATTTTTAAGTGCTCATATGTATCTCCACTTATGAGAAGCTTAGAATTGTCATTGTCTGCATCAAAAATCCATAGAAGTTTTGTTTGGGGATTTTTTTCAAAGACCTATACTGAAATGCATCCATAATTTCACGAGGTGCAGAATTAGCAGATATGTGAAATAAATCTCTGATCCTGCATGAAACTGAAAGAGACATCTGGTTTGTCTGGTTTGCCTTGTTTGGTTTATGGTTTTCTTTGGGTTTTTTGTTTTGTTGTTTGTTTTTTTTTTAAGACCCTTCACAGTATTGATTTGACTAAGTGCTCTTTTGTCAAACCTCAAATTACATGCTTAGTTTTAAGCACTTGGTATTTCCCTCAGGAAAGGTGCTTTCATGAAGTATTGACTGTATTTGTTTACTGTTTGTGCAAATTTTGCTATAATTATTTTAGGTACTTTCTCCTATTTAATCTAAAGAGTCTTTAATTCTCCCAGGCACAGAGAGCATCTCTACTTGTAAATACTCCTTGCTGAATAGCTCAAGCAAGCAGATACAGAATTCATGTTTCAGTGAGTTCCTAAATAATTATGTGAGAGCGCATGCATTGTAAGTGTAATTCATTAATTGTAAGCTGCTGTAGATAATCATGTTATGCCGTAGGCCAGCTGAGGTCTAGCTTGACTTTTTGAACAATGCAGAGATGAGGAAGTAATTTAAGAGGAGTACTTAATTGTAATATTTTGTGACATTAATGAAAAGTTGTCTAGTATGAGAAATGAAGCAATTAATTTAGGGTGTGCTTGTCTCAAAACGTTCATGGAACAGCCCAGCTTGGGAAGGACCTCGAAGGATCATATGTACTTGTTTATATTCCCTGTTCTTCCCTCTTCTCACACACAAAAAACCCAAAAAAACCACCAGCAAACAAACAAAAACCCCACCAAATTGTGCACCAGTTTTCTAGATAAGACCGTGAGTTAGAATTCAAGTATTTGTGTCTGGGCAATATTTTTATTAGTGAAACCAGTGATAATAAAACATACTCCAAGCATCTATAACATTCTGTAGTCTTCAGGAGGAGACCTTTGGTATTGAAGAAATGTTGCATCAAGTTAACACAGAAAAAAGCAAACAGTAAAAAATTTGCATTGATGTAAATCGGAACTTCAAGTTATATGCAAATGATGACAATAAATTAGCTATTTTGAGTAGAATCAGTGAAGACATTTTAGGGAGCAGTGTGTTCAGTAGTTCTGAAATGCTCTTTGGAATGAATAGTTACAGTTTGTTTGAACATTTTTGCTTAACTTTAGGACTGGTTTAGGATAATACAGCCATGAGAAAATATAAATTGCTACTTCTAACAGGAAGATATATTAAATGGAATTTTCAAAATCCTTTCCGTGTTTATGATTCAAATTGGTATTTGAAAACATAGTTTATTCTCATAATTTTTTTAATATTTTAAGTCAAAACAAAAAAAAGTTTCATCCATGCTAACAATTTTTAGTCATTGTGTTGCTTTAATTCACATCTATATATCCTCTTTGTACTTAAATTGATTTTTAGACATTTGGGAAGAAAGAATATTTTTACAAGAGTATAACACCAGTACCTTTGACTAGCATAATTAATTTTTTTAAGAGCAACAACCCTTACCTAATCTACTCTGCATGTCACTTATTAAAATGAACTGAGATATAACAATTATTTCAGGCAAGCGCTACTAACAAGAGAGAACTGTGGTTAGAATCACCATATACCAATCTCATTTGCCAAACAGTTTCTTATAAATTTATACCTTTAATTTAAATACCTTTAGGTATGGAACTCTTGTCTCAAAATAGTTGTACAGCTTCTCTATCCTCAGGAACAGGGCAGACCATATGACAGCACTTCCCAATTTACTCTTTTTGTTGTTGTTGTTGTTATTCTGAGCTGTTTCCTTTCTTTTCTAATTGTTTCACAGCAAAGTAGGTTTCAAGCTTCCTGGTGGTCAGATTAGCTGGAAACAAAAACATTAAGAAAAACGAACAAGCCCTGTCTGTAAAAACAAAGAAGGGCTTCTTACCTGTGGTGCTGTTATCAAATTTAGGTTCTGTTGTGTTTGCTTTTAAATGCAGAACTGAATGCTTCCTCATTTCCCCTGTGACTTTCTGGGAAAGATGATGATCAGAATTCAAGAATAGAGTGTGATAAGCAAAGCCCAGAAACCAATAAAGTAAAACCAATAGAGTGTGTAATGCTGGGATGCTAGTGCTTACTTAATGGGAGGGAGGAAAATGAGGAACAGAAAGATTACTGACGCTGGTGAAATACTGTTTCCGATAAGTGTATTACTTAAGAATTCACTTTTTAACACAAAACAAAATCATTCTTAATGGAAAAATTTTATAGAGCTTCTACTTCATTTGGACATGATGGAGAATGCATCTCAAGAGTTTCTTTAAAAAAAATCCTAAATTTCAAGTAATGTGTAGCAACATAAGAATATACTTCCATGACTCTTGAGACAGGAAGTGTGCTGTTATTTTAAAAGAATAGATGTGTCATCAATCAAACCAGTGAACTGCTATATAAACGCCTTTCATGCATGAATTAACCAGCTACTAGCTAGTAGATACCAAATCAAGGTGTGCTGCTTCCCAGCTAATATGGAATGTGCTCAAGCAGAAATGCTATATCCAGTACATGAGGTCATGGCTGGAAATACAGGAGGCACTGGAGGTTTTGCTTGTTTAGCACCTGCACTTACTGCTGTGGCTCTTTGCTTATTTAGTGTGCTCTAATAATTTGAAAGAAGAAGCAAAGCACTTCTGCTAATGTGCTTTTGAACATATTATGACTATAATATTTAACAAAATCTTTATTGTGAAGGTAGAGAATGAATTCAGAAATCCAGTGTTACAAATACATTGGGACTGATGAAGCTGCCAAGAGATGAGTCAGTATTTTAGGACAATTTCAGTGGAGTCATCACAGAGCTTTTTGACTATTTTTGTATCTTTGTACGTGCATTTGTTTTTTTATTTTCATTTCTCTCCAAAATTCCAATAGTAGGGCTGCAAAATATGTTTGATATCTACTGACCATCGGAGGGAAAGGGAAATAATGGTTCTGTTACTAATAGGGATTGAAACTCTTTTGCCAGGTCATCTTATGAATGAAAACATCTTTTGTGTATATTTTAAGGAGTGTTTGGTGATAGTTTTTCCTGCAAATTTAGTGTTTGTTTCTGATTCATGGATTAACTGTTTTCCATATATTTATCAAATTTTTGAGAGTTTTTAATGTAAGAATTGACAGGTTTTAAGTTGGAATATGTCCTTAGACTTCTTTTTAACAGAGCACATTGACTTGGTTAATTTTGATTTGTTTCCAAATATTTAAAGATATGAGAATAGTAATCCAATTCCACATGTCAAAAAAGGAACTGAATGCATTGCACTCTTTTACTGGTGAAAAAATGACTACTGCTTTAAGAAATGCTGGTTTAGAGTTCCTTCAGCTATGAAGAAAAAGCAAATCCCTTTCTTAAGAGGTTCTGAAGTATTTAATAGAGTTCTGATTCTCAGGCATCTCATTTCCCAGAAATTTCAGTGGATGTCAAATGTGTGAAGTAGAGAGAAGGCAGGAAAGATTGTATCCAGACTCCTGGTTTGGATGTTCTGATGGAAGGAACGATATCAAACTGAGTCCCAGCAGGTTGTGTAAATGCCTTCCAGTAAGAGTAGCTGGAGAACTGATGTGTAAATAGAAAGTTTGCTCTGTGCAAGACCTTAAAATTGCTTAAAATGCATCCATGTTTTTGGAAGAGTGTCTACCAAGTCAAATACATTTAAAGTATGATTATAATGAATCAGCTTGCTTTAAAATGTGATCCATGTTTCCTGAATAATTGCCTGATGCCCTTGGATGGGTATTTGCTAGAAGGACTAGAAAGCATGGAACCAGTAATACTTTTTTTGCCATTTCCCCAACAAGCAGTCTGACTGGAGGGCATGGGGTGGGGTAGTATAGTATCCTTATTTATCCTTATCTTGGTAAAATAGGCTGGATTTGCATTAATGCCAAGTAAGAAATACTTTCCATGCCATTTCAATTAACCATATACCTTTCATTCCTTGAAAAAAAGGTTCTCTTGGGTCTTGTTCTTGATCTTTCCAGCTGTCAAAACAGTTACTTCCACTTGGTCACTGAAGTACAAGTCTAACTTGAACCACAAAGGAGGTGAAAAATTTTGAAGGTCGAGATGAGGTATTTATTCAGTGAATAATAATAATGATGAACAAATAATAAATGGATTTGATAGTAAAGAATGCCAAATTAATTTTTTCTTTTTGATTCTGGGAGTATATTTCTGAACTGACTGTACAAATGTTAAGACATAATTAGCTCTTGATGAGAGGATAGCTTCAGTCTGATAAAATTACAATCAGGATTGTTTGCAAAGTATCTATTAACAGTGTAGAAAGGGGAAATCAATTATTTAATTGCATAGAAAGTTCTCTGGCATAGATGGAAACCTTGAAGATTAATAGAGAAAGAAAAAAAAAAGCAAAAATCATGTACTGTATAAGAACAGGGAATATTTTAACAAGAAATTGTTGGTGCCAATTGAAGCGTATAGGAAATAGTGAACAATAGATGCATTCAGTGGTAACTGAATCCTGATGATTTCTAAGTATCTCAAATAGTTGCGAGATTAAAAAGTGGAGGCAATTGCTGAGAAAGAGACATAAAAAGATGGGAATAATAATACACTAAACGGAAGAGATAAAAGCGGTAGTGTGCAATAGCTCTATTTGTCACACAATGGTGGTTTTGAATCAAACTAACATTAAGTTGCAGTCACTGCTAGATTAGGGTGACCATTCTGATTTTTCCTTTTTAATGCATAGGGAGCTTCTTTCTAAATGCAAGTAGCAATCTCATTGTTATTAAAGACATGTTCTAATCCACTTTTCAAGGTCTTCAAGACCAGGTTGGATAAAGCCCTGAGCAACTTGGTCTGACCTCACAGTTGAATTTGCTTTGAGTGCGAGATTGAACTGGAGGAAAATACACCTTTGTAACAGGGGCACTTGTAATGAAATTTTTGCTGTGAGATATTCCAATAAGTTTTGCCTTCACTGAGCCATGAACAATTTAGAGTATAATTAATGACTGTTACAGATGCACTACTTTTCCACTTGTTTTTTTTCCGTTTTTTTTTTCCTAGAGCATAATAATATTAATTTTTCTTTCATCTGAATACATAAATTATTCTCTTGCAGTGTCTCAACTAAGTATATTCTGTTTGCTGAAGTGTTGTGCTGTCATGCAAGTTGGACCTTCTACCAGCTTCCACAGTCTTGTCATCACAAAGAAATTATATGTACAGTAATTTGACGATTATAAGCTGCACCTTTTTCATTGAAGAATCCAGCCTACCCCAGTAGTGCGGCTTATATTCAGGTGCGGCTTATCTATGGACAAATCCCAGTGAAATGCCAACCCAGAAGTGAGAGCCGGCTGGGGAGGGTGCCTGGGGCTACCTTTAAAGGCTTTGCTGGTCTATGAAAACTGTTTGCAACTTTAGCACCTGACACCAAACCCCGCACTGGTGCAATTCTGTTACTAATTTGTTACTTTGTTACACATGGATCTTCGCTTTAAAAAAAACCAAAAAAACAAAACAACAAAAAAAACCAAACCAAACCAAAAAAACCAAAAAAACAAAGAAACCCCCCTGCAGCTTAAATTCAGGTGCAGCTTATATGTGGACAAATCCCGTGGGGTACCCAGCTACTGGGATGTGCGTCTTATAATCAGGTGTGGCTTATAATTGTGAAATTACTGTATTTATAATAAGTTGTCCTTTTTACTGAAGTGCTGGCAGTTCTCTGCAGTGCCTGACATTTTTGAGAGGAAACAGCCTGTCACATCTTGGGCTTCTGGGAGGAGAGCATGTAAAATAAAGAAAAAGGTCTAGGTGATGTGGCACTTGCTTTTTTTCATCTTCACACTCTTCACTGTTCAAATTTCATTAAATCTGTACATAAGGTTGCAGTATGCAAGAGATTATTGATCAGGGAAGGGCGGAATCAGGGCTTGTCTATTCCCACAAGATTTATATGTAAACGGGAAGGAAACACCAGTTTGCAGTGCAGCTTCTGGCACACTGCGTCAAGATACAGAAACATTTCTAGGGTTGTTTCTGGGGGAGATTTGTGCTCTCCAGAGCACATTGCTTCTTTCAGGGTGTCAGTTTGTTACTGCTGGATTAACAAACTGTTTTAGAGAGCTGAAAATCAACAGGGCAGAGGATGAAGTGTGGAATATGACAGTGTTTAAGAGGCGAGAACTGCTGCTGGTGCTCCTCATGGGACTGAGGAATGGCATGAGAAAACTGCCAGATCACCCTTGCCTAGAAACATCTTTGTTTCTGTTTCCAAAGTGCATGTGTTTGACAAAGATTTAGAAGAAAAAGAAAAATCAATAAAACAACACAAAAAATGCCAAGAAAATCAGCACAAAAATCTAGAATGTATAGTAGTAGTAGTATGTGAGAAAATGTATGCATACAGAACAAAGGGAGAAGGATTCTGAGCTCATTTAGAAGAAAAATAAAGCAAAAATAAACTCAGGAAATGTCATGCACAGACCTGGTTGGTTTTGTCCTGTAAATCTGTGTGAAGTATCAAGAGCTTTTAGAGACTGTAATACACTAAATAAATAAATTAGTCTAATTGTATTTCAGTTATACAGCACATTATTAAAGAAAATATTAAGTATCTAATTGTTTTTGTAATTCTGCAACTAACTAAATACTAAAGGAAATATTTTGGATTATTTTAGAAATCTTTTCCTTCAATTCATGCTTGCTCACTCACTTCCTCTCTCTTACATTAGTATTCTGTGTGATTGTTGTTTAATCTGTCTAAACATTGCTTTTTGAGGTGATCCTAAAATTGGCTGTAAAATATTAATTTTTTAATGAAATATATCCTTGATCTAGTTTTAGAAGTATTACA
>VRYO01000617.1:704154-714881 GCA_009812075.1 Sialia sialis | reverse complement strand
CCTGAATTTAAGCCGCACCACTGGGATAGGCTGGATTCTTCAATGAAAAAGGTGTGGCTTATATTTGTGAAATTACTGTAATAATTTATATCTGGATTAAATATCCAACTCTGTTTAGGGGAACACTGAGAAAATCACCCTGATTTTGTCCCCTTTCCCAGTGCTAATATAGCAGGGATTCATTAACTGTTGGTTACCCACAGTTTCAGTTAAACTTTGAAAAAGTTATAGGACTGTCCAGCTTGATTAGGAATTTTACTCTGATGCCTCTTAAAAATCTGAGTCAATACTTTCATCTGAGCTTCTCCACTCTCTAATTTTTATCATTAAAATGAAGGTGACGTTTAGTAAGTGCTGATATTGGTTCAACATTGATTCATATTCACATGTACTCCATCTTTTCTATAGAACTGTGTAACAGTAAGGCTATCTGGGATGTTGTCTTTCCCTCTTAATCAAAAGGGAATTTTCATGTAGACTGATAAGATTTTATATGTCTAAATCTTACTGTTATTTCATCAGCAAAGAAGAAATTATTGGTATTCTCACTTGTGAAAGAGTTCTTGAAAGGAAAATATCAAAGGCCAGAAAACTTAGCTGAAAGCCACTTAAATAGTTCAGGTACTCTGTGTACAGAGGGAATATGATGTAGATTCCACAAGCCAAGGGTAACAGTATTACCAGAGTAGAAAAATTACTTGACTTTATCTAGGAAAATGAAGAATATACATATATTTGCTTTCCTGAGTGTGGCTGTTTCTTGTAGAAACCTCTCCATTGCTAACTGAGGAGGCAGCTGGCTTTTTACCTGAAAGGAAATACTAGAATATTAATCTGTTCTTAAAGCAAACTAAATACAGCAAAGTAAATTATTTTGCCTATAGAAAAATGATCCAATAAAATATTAATATAATTTTCCTTTTCAAGAAGCGCATCCTCAGGCAGCCCAATTAAATGGAAGCACAGCGTTTGTTAGAATACTTGTATTTCTCAACACTACTAAGCATAAAAATTCAGTCTGAAGCTCAGATATTCAAATTTTTGTCAAATTTTTATTGATCTTAACTTTCCAACAATGAAACTAAATTTACACCTTTAATTAAGATAACTTTGTGACTTGTTTCAGTATAATGCTTGTGGTTGAAAATTTAGAGATTGTTACACTTCCTTTTAGATGCAGACGGAGCTGTGTAGTGTGATAACAGGAATATTAACAGCGCTTTTGTCACTGGAGTCTCCATGCCTCTATGTAGTGACAGTTCCTTAATTAAAGGAAGCAAGGCTATGCTTATAAATACAGAAATTCTAGAAACATTTATTCATTTTTGTAAGTCTCTTTGAAAAATATTGAAAAGTATTTAACTTAAAAATAAGTATTATGTGCTTTAGATTAAAACCTACTTGTTTTGGTACTAATTTTTCAGAAGTTAATTGAAATTATCTGGAGCAGCATTAACTTGCCAATCCTTTCAGTCTCTGAATAAATTCTTAAGGCTTTGTTTGTATGTGAAGGAACTTAGGAATCTGTAAAGCATAAGGAAAGCATAAGGAAAAAGAGCACTTATTCAAATATTATACCAGTTTAGTTCTGCATCAAGGCAAATTGAATTCTCAGATTTAAGCCATATTTAATCTATCATTAACTGTACTGTTACCTTGGAATTCCTCCTCCTGTCCTGCCTGTGCCCCCTGTCCCCGCCCCCAAAAGCATTGGACACTCAGGGTTCTGGTTGCTGGTTTTGGTTTTTCACTCTTCAGTCTTGTCTACAAAACAGTATCTTGGGCCACTATTTATTCTCATCAAACCTTTCAGCTGGATCTCCAGTTCTTAAACACAGGTTTACTTCCACTCTACTTAATGATTATTATGATTTTTTTGTTTAGTGTTTTCAACAAATTCTACTATTTTGCAAGACAATTATATAATATGCTATAATAAAAAACAATATAAATATGATTTCTGTTGAAGGTATTTACCTTTCTGAAGCTTTGTGGAATTGTACAATTACATAGGGAATGATCTGTGAGTTCTGGGAAACAACTTGAAACATGTTGGGAAAGAAAGTTTTGAAATTCAAGTATAAACTTTTTATATTTCTTGTGGCCTAAAATATTTTATTTGACTTCAAAGACACAACTAAATTTTGTGTGAGGCAGAAAACTACTGTTTTCATAACTTCTTTTAGGAGGGAATAATCACATTTATTCATTGTACTCTGCATTTGCTTTATTCATTTGAGAATCCTATAGTGCTGTATCAGGATGACAAGGTCCTGTCAAAAGAGAACAATCTGAGGATCTCAAGACACATGACTCTCTTAACCGAGTAGCAGTTAGATTACAGTTTTTAGTCCCGGTTCATTTAATCAATCTTCCTCTTATTTTCAAGAGACAGCAAACCAGAGCTGAAAGACCTATGTCTTTCAGATGTTCATTGATGGGAGTGATATGCAGATTGCTGGCTCGGGAAAAGTGCAGTATCATGCTTCAGTCTGGGTGATTTGTCAGAAATGAAAATCAAGTGTCACAGCGTCTTGCTAAACTAATTAAGGTTACAGGAAACGTATCAGCCAGAACTGCTTCATTTCACTTCAGTGCATGAAATCCATTGTAGTGTGAGGCTGTCATTATCTAAATCACCATGGAGAAACAATATAAATATTGGCTACCCTCAGCAGTGTTAAGGAGACACAAATTCATGCTCTTGTTGCTGAAATCCTACAGCCTCTTATTACAGATTTCATATAATCAAGATCAAAACTTTCATCCTAAGGAGTCAAGCTCTGCTGACAGTCTTTTGACTTTCATACCAAAGTCTCTTGCTTGATTTAATAACACTGTTTTTCTGAGAAAACACTGTTTTTCTGGGAGACAAACAGCCCATCTTTGCTGCTTTGTTCAGCTGACAAACGGGAATTTCTGATGAATCATTCCAGGAGAGTTGTGGCAAAATAAGCTTGGTGTTGGAATATTCCTTTTTTTGGAAAGATCATAAACTTGAGAAGATGTAATTCCCAGAAAAGAAGACTTCCTTAGTAAGTTTTAGGAGACTCAGTTAATTACAAGTGTTTCACAGTTTTAAAGCCAGCTTGGGAAGTGGGATCTGTTAGACTGAAAGAATTCAACTTGAATACTATGTAAAGTTCCTGATGTCATTGTGACTTTTTTATCTGTTTTGAGGGATTTTTGTTTATTTTGAAGTAATGATTTACAGAATGTGACAAAGACTTTTTTTTTGAAAGGGCATATGACTATTTTGGCATTGCTTTGGTATCACATGTTCCATCAACAATTCTTTCTGCTTTTATATAAAAGTAATTTTGTGGTGTCTCCAGCTTTAAGCAGATTATTTACATTATTTTTTCTCAATGAGTGACTGAGATAATTTTGAATGAAACATGTTTTAGTGCTTGGTTTCAAAGAAAAAGAAGATTGCTGATTTACAATCCTTTCAATTTTAAATGTTATCAACAAACAGTTTTTTAAATGTATGTGTTCAGTAAATATAGTGTTCAGGCAAAATCTTCAGCTTCAAGCATTCTCAGAAGGAAATTATTTTGTTTTAAAATAGCTATATATGGAAATGTAGTAAAGCATTTTTACATGTTAGTAATAATCAATTATGTGATGAGGAGTAGACTTAAGCCAAGACACAAATGAGTTCTCCATTCATTACTGAGCAGCAATGATGAATAGCTTCTTCAACTTCATGCAATTTTACACTATGTTTACAATATACAGAATATATATTATTGACATTATTTATACTAATATAGATATTGCATATTCCTTATGCTTATTTTTATTTCCAGAGCTTCTTGCCTTTATTGCTTCAAGTGTTTCAGTAACTGTTTTCTACTCCTGTTAATACAAGTGTTGGTTACAGTTTTAAGCTGCAGTGTGAATCTGTCCTCATTTGTGTAATGCAGAAGAAAGAGCTGTATTTTAAATGTGTTTTCTCATATTGGACCTTATTGTCATGCTTTAAAAAAAATTACATCTTGTAGAGTCTTTTGCTTTAGACACCCACTGTCATTGTGAATATTCTTGACCTCTATTTCCTTCTTTGCCTTGATCCTTTTTCGGATATAAAAAGACAATCAGCAATATGTTAGTTATTGGCCCTATATGGGTAGGTTTAGCTCAGGCCTGTGTTCTAATCTTTGTAAACTAATAATGGGCTCAAAATAGTTTTTCTCTACTTTTTGCTTAAGCATTTATTTGAGAGCATGAATGAAATGTGAAAATATAAGTAAGAATGCCAGTATTCAGATTTGATGCTTTCCTGTCCAGTATCTTCTGTGTGTCTTTGAAATTGATGGTCATTCACTGACACCATGTCTGTCTGTCATAATTCCATTTATCTAAATACAAGTTTAAATCCTCTGTGTATTTACACTTCCAACAGTTAAAATGTTTGCTGGCAGCCACTGCGCAGAATTAATGTGCAAATGTGCAGGATAAAAGTTATTAATGAATATGTTAATACTAATGAAACAGTTTGATTATTTTTTTTTTCATTCGTATGGAAAATTATGCATAAAGATTACCTTTGTGTTATGTTCACTGTATGAAATAAAGAAGATGAGAAGTGGAAAGGTGAGGTGAGGAAAAGAGGAGACTTCTTTGATCATGGTAGAATAAGGGGAAATGGTCCATTTTCTGACGCTGAAAATTTTGCTCAGAACAGAATAAAAAAATTTATTAAATTTAAATCTGGGCAAAAAATGTAATAATAATGAAAGCTACAGAACTGATATTTACAGAAAATATGTTTGCTACTTTATATTCTAGGTTTGTCTTTCAACTTTGTCAACACTAATACAGTTTTATACAGCATTTCATGTACAGGGCAACTAAGGAACCTCTTTATTTCTGTGGGAGAAATGTGTCTATGTGCCTGTGCTGCAAACACTGTGTACCTTTGTAGTTTCTGCTTCTGTAATGGTTTACACAGACACCATCATCAGAAGCTTTGGCCTTGGAGTTCTCTCAGCTCATTAGAATTAGTCCCTTGTCCAAGGCTTTGAAAATTTGTTCCTGTTTCCTCTTCAAACTTGTACTGTTTCTAACAATCCCATCTTGTGAATTTAAAAAGATGCCAAACCCTAACAGATTAAAATAATACTTTAGTTCTATTCCTCTACTTCTTCTGTGTGCCTCTCTCCTAGAGACAAGATATTTACAGTAATTTCACACTGATAAGCCGCACCTATTTCACCAAAGAATTGAGCCAATCCCCGAAGTGTGGCTAATCACCAGGTGCGGCTTATTTATGAACAGATTCCGTGGTCTTCCTGGCTACCCGGAAGTGTGGCTTATCACCCAGTGTGGCTTATGAGTGTGAAATTACTGTACATGTTTGTTTTGATTTTATCCTTAGACTAGAGGGGAATGCTCATATTTAATGTGAGTTTAACAGACCTTTTTCTTGCAGTATTCCTATTACATGAGAATGTTCTTAATCTCAACGTATAAATGGTATTGGGATACTTAAGTGACATTTTGTATAGGCACACCTTTCTTTAATTACTCTTTAATTTGGGATTTTGAAAACAGATGCTTCTCTCCTTTCTAAGGAATAAATTACAATTTATGTGACAGGTCTTGCTTTTTTCCTACCTTATCAATTTCACTTTGAAATATGTAGCTTGGAACATCTTTGGATTTTTTTTTTAAATTATCATTAAAAATAAATTCAGAAGCCTGTGAGAGTTTTATAAAAATTTCATTGAGTTCTGTTTTGACCATCAGAAACTCCAGTCACATCTGAAAACTAGGGCCAACAGATGACAAATAATTTTTAGTCAGAACACCAGCTCTTTCTGGAACACAATGTGTTTGATTTTCAACTCCAGCCTCATGACTTGGCTTTTCTTTCCTCAATGCCAGTGCTCCCAATTTACAGTTTTATGTAATTCACTTCTATGCAATGAACCATGTATGTTTAGGGCTTTTCTTCCTCTTCTTTATATCTTTTACCAAAGTGTAAAAAGGAAAGCATATTCTATGTAATTATGCAGTATATTAATACAGGTAGATTATATCTTGGAATAGGAATAAAATACAGCATTCCAAGGATAATAGAACAAACAATTGCTACACTTCATTACTTGATGATGTGATACATTAGTACAATGAATACTAATAAATTTCCCTTCTGAAGATTTTCTGATAGCTGATTATGAATCAAATCCTGCAGAACAGTGATGAAACGTAACAGTAAAGTTTTTCATGTCTAGGTGAAATGTTCTTGCAAGCAGAATCTCATCCTGATCCTGGGGAGGTGGGAAGGGGAAGAGGTTTCAGATCATTAAAACTGATCAGATTGTAGAACACCTACCAGGTGAAGAGATTTGTTATTTAAACAATTGGGTACACTTATTTGGTGTTTACCTACTTGAGTCCCCACAGAGTCGCTGTTGTGACACCTGGCCAAAGGTGCTGGGGTTCCAGGCATGGCCAGGGGCACAGCAAGGGAAGGAGATTGACCTTTAACCAGTGTAGACAGGAGCAGCAATTGAAGGGATAGCAATGTCATTTGTGGTTTGTGCTGGTAAGGAAGAAATGTAGTACTGTTCACAACAGAACATATATTTCTCCCGCTTCACTGAAAATTGAAGAGGTATTTTGAAGCTCATGTACATGGGCTCCTCTGGGGAGGGATGAAGCCAAAAAAACAAACCAAAAACTGTTTCCACCACTGAAATGCACATTTCTATAAAAAACAGTTTCTACTGATTCATCTGAATGCACACTGTTCTGCAGAGGAGGCAGGGTCACTGAGTTTCAAGGTGCTGTGTCATTGCTCACAGAACTCTGCAGAAATAGCCATAGTTCTCATAGGCCCTCCCTAGTTCAAGGCTGGACAACTGTACATTGTAAAGAGAATAATTACAGCAACCCAGTTTCAGTGATTTTTACTGGAGTGTTCAGTCTGTGAAACTGCAGAATAAGAAAAAAATATTTTTGTATTTTCTGAGAAGTTCTGTAGAGTGTTCATGTATCAAACATCCTTTCAAATGAAAAAGCTTGCGAAATACACTTGTTTTTAAAGTAGTTCAGCAGGAAGATAATTTTTTCTTTTTCAACTGTAATAAAAAATACTTTAAATAGTGGATTTTCCTTCACAATATAAAACAGGAAATGGGAACTAATATTGCCATTTATGCAAGTCTTTCTCCACAGGTTGCTCTCAATATAATTTTTGTATTATTTGTAGATGTTTTTTTAGCATTGGCTAAGCAGAATGATTATTCTGTTATTCTGTATCTGTATAACAAAGTTATAACCTTTATAAATATATTATTCTTTAAAACACCAAGTGGTTACAACATCTCTGAAACACTGTACAGTGGTGACCTGCGTCAAGACAATGCATGTCTCATAACACTGTGAATATTTACTGAGATACTAATTGTGCTTTCTGAATTGTCCCCCTGAAGGAACCAAAGTTATTTCATCTGTAAAATTAAGACTAAGAGTGTAAAGCAGAGGAACCTCAAAAAATTCCCATTGGTTTCAGTGCCCAGGGCAAACTTAACAGACTTGAAAGATATTTTGATTTAGGGAAGCCTTTGGGTGCAACTTCGGAGACAGAAGATTTGTTTCAGAATTCTACTGAATACTGTGGAGACCTTGAAATTTGGATCTGGGAATGTTCTTATTTCCTAGAACTTGTAGGCTTGTAAAGTGCTACAGAAATTGCAGGCTGTTAAATTGTTGCAATTGTTAAAATTGAAGTGAGAACTTCCAGGTACAGTATTTTCACACATATAAGGCGCACCCTTGATTAAAATTCCAGTCGAAACCCGGAAGTGCGCCTTATAGCCAGTGCACCTTATATATGGACAAAGTTCGGAAAATTGCCAACAACCCAGAAGTGCGCCTTATGCTCCGGTGCACCTTGCAGGTGTGAAATTACTATAATTCATAACACGCAAATACCCCATCTTCTTTGTGTTCTCACTGCTGTTATAAATTGTTTACAAGATGTTCAATAGTGTAAAAATAAATAAGTCTACTTATGGAAATTCTGAACAGAAATGTTTGCATTTTTTATAATGAATACATGTGTATTTGCATTGTCTTTTTTTTCAATTTTTTATTTTTTGGCGAATGTATGTTTCAATGCAAAATTTTTGTTTGTTTGTATTTTCTAATAACAGGACTATACCTTGACAATGTACTTCCAGCAAGCATGGAGGGATAAGAGGCTGTCCTATAACGTAATACCTCTAAACCTTACTCTGGACAACAGAGTAGCTGATCAGCTCTGGGTGCCTGATACTTACTTCCTAAATGACAAGAAGTCATTTGTTCATGGTGTGACTGTGAAGAACAGAATGATTCGTTTGCATCCAGATGGAACAGTGCTTTATGGACTCAGGTCAGTATGAACAATTTTTAAATCTTTTGTCTTTTAATTTAAAACCATGATTAAAAAGCTAAAAATAAAAACCTTAATAAAAAAACCTTCCTTAGTTTTTTGGGGTTTTTTTAATAATGTTTTTCTTTTTATTGCTGTATTCTATATAACTGATTATATTCCAGGAAAAAAAGTGTATTCTACTGTTGTATTCTAAATCTAAGGATTTTTTTTAATACAATTTTTTGAGATAAACTTCCATTTTTAGTACAGTTCAGAGACTTGTATTAAGAACATAGAAGATTGTAAGTATTATTTGAAACGCTCATTCTGGATTAAAAGCATGGTTTAGAACTGCTTCTTCAAAGGAACTGAAATATGAAATACAAAATGAGGATTAGAGGAAAAACCAGAAAATGTATGGGACAGCTGAACTGATAGTTTAACTGATAATTTTTAAAATTATTTTTGATTGGATATTAGATTGTTTTCTGTGCTACCCAGATTTATCAGCTTTCTGATTTTCACTGAGATATGACTGAGATATGATACCAGGTATGACTTGAAATGTTTTACAGCTTGTTGTTCTGTATGACTGTATGGAGAGGGGTGATTGGAGAAATCAACAAAAGGGCTTCACACTTGAGAAGTTCTGGCAAATTGGGAAATTGTCTGTTTAGTGATGTTAAGGGATTGATAATTGCTGAGAAATTGGTTAAAAAATGTAGCTGCAAAAGGTGACTGACAATGCTGTGTGGGTAGGTAACAAAATAGCAGGAAAGCATTGTCTGGGTTAACCACAGAAAATGCTGCAGAGCTGGGTATTGTATTTATCAATGCTTGTTGTGTCCAATTGTGTTTTCTGTGGGAGCAGTTCAGGCTCTGGCGATATGGCTGGGAGCAAGTCTGGAGGTTTTGTGATTGTTCAGTGAGCCAACAGATACTTGGTTCCTTGAAACACAGCAGTAGTTTAAAGTGAAATATAAACCAATTACATAACGCATATTTATATTAATGGAGTGAGACCAAGAATAGCAGTGATTTTGGTGTAGTTTTCAATTTAAGATTCTGAAATCCTAATCTTTATTATTATCTTCTAGAATAAATTAGAAATAAAAATCATATTTAATGTCTTCAATAATGCTAACTTTTTTCCCCTATTTGTGGCATTTTCCATTCTGACTACATAACCATCTGTAATAATTCCTGTTTTTGTAAAAGGCTGGTAAACAGTAAGTAGAGCTCACAAAATTGTCCATAGAAGAATCAAGTAAAGTAAAGTTTTGTTTTCTGGGAGTTTCTTTTTGATGCTCATTTATTTTTCAAAAACTTAAAACCTTTCATGAAATAGACTTTGTTTAAGGTTTTCAAGGTTTTGTTGTTTCTTCTTTTTTGAGCTGAACCAGTGTTGCTACTGCTTCATTGTTTAGCGTGAAAACCCTTCCTTCTTTTCATTTAGCATAAATAGCAAATCAACTTTAATGTCTCTTTTATGAGATGCAATAAAGCAAAATGGTGTCTATTTTTTATTTAAAGCTGTTTAATGTAATTAGAGTAATGTTATCAATGTTTTGAGCCTTTATTTCCCAGAGTTATTTTCTTCAATACTTGCAATCACAATATGTTATGCAAAATAGTTTTAGAACAATTCTAAAATGGGATTTTTTTCTATTTTAGGACTAGTGCACAGCCCAGAGTTAAAGATATTTAGATAGCTATTTTTCCCAGGTAAAAAAATTCACTTTAGGAAATATTTTTCTAGTACTCTGGTATACCTAGCAATTTCACATTTGAGATTACCAGTTCTTGCATCTCTTTTAAGACTCTGTGCACTTCAAGTGTTCTGTTTGCCCTGCGAGCTGGCACAAGATGAATGATGGATGTGAATTCTGCCGTTGTTGTTTCGCTATGCTGCAATGAATTGTAACTGAGAGCAGGAGCAGGATGATTATCACCCTGTACTGCACGAGCCAGCAGCAAGATTTGGGACTGCAGTAGCCTTCACTCCTATGGCAACTGTGTACTTGAACAGCACAGAGGTGAAAGACACTGCTGGTTCCTGTGTGTTCTGGGGACTTTGAGAGTAGAGAGACTATGGAGCATAACATCTACCTAACAGATGTCACAGTAAGAAAACCCGCTCTTATATGTCTAATTCTTAATGAAGCACAGACAAGTCTTGCGAAATGTAGACTCGATTCCTCCTCCTCAGCCTCAGCTCAGTTGGTCTCTGAAAGGCTTTCTGGCAAAAACATCTTTCAAGCCCTGGCTGGATGGCAAAGATGCACCAGTGGTAACACAACAGGGTTATATGACTGGCCATATTCTGCTTTTGCCTTCCCTGGACCAAGTGGCAATG
>VRYO01000617.1:566436-703154 GCA_009812075.1 Sialia sialis | reverse complement strand
TGAAATTACTGTAGCTTTATCTATCTATTTAATCTAAATTCAACTCAGACTTATTGTCATTTCAAGTGCCCACAATACTGATATATTTAATTCTTGCTTATTAGTAATTTCCACATCTTAAAAATGCCTGCTTAGTTGTATTTCTCACATATCTAAAACCCTATGTACACTATTATTTTGAAAATCACTACTGTTGTTGCTGCATTAATTTACTTTAGCTTATACTTGAAGTCATACATTCTTACTTTGAGGTTTTTTTTTCTAAACAGAGATTCCTTTAAGTATCAGTCTAAATTTTTTTAACTTCCCTGCACATCTATTTATAAACATTACATGCACATATAAATGTTGCTGTGTATTTGGCTGCATTTACCTTGACTGTTGTAACCAAATTCATTGAACTGCAAGTGATCTTATCATTATGAATGTAACCATCCCTTTCTTTTGTTTCTCTATAGATGATTTTCTATTTCATACAGCAAGAAGCGATCGATTAACATTGTCCTTTTTTTTTTGTGAGCAGAACCCATACATGGTGTGCATGTCACATCTGATTAGATTTGGCATTGGAAAGGTAAATTTCAGGAGGGACTAAGAAGCAATTTTGTGAGAACCTAAATTATGCTGTTGCTGAAAGAGGGGAGAGAAAGAGGGGAAGAAAGAGAAATGGCTAATAATGAATGGACCCATGTAAATGGTTGGTAATAATGTCCTCATAGCCTGCCTTCTTCACTGGGACAGGGCATTAGTTAAGGGCACAACTAAATTCTTGACTTTTTTTTACAGAGAATGGGACATGCTGGTTGCTTTTAAGTTAAGAAGAACTTTTATTTCTGAGCTGCCAGCTCAGATATAAATAATATTATTTTATTAATAAATAATAATATTTTATTATTAACTGCCAGCTATTTATGTTTTGGGAGAACTTTTTATTTCATGTTTTTTTTTATATTCCATTTGTCAAGAAAATTATCCATTGCTGCCAAGACCAGGACATTCAATAGATGATATATCTAAATCACCTAAATGGTAGAAAATTGTAAACAAGTAGTCCAAAATGAAGAGTCATTACAGGGAAATTTACTATGTTGGAAGTTATGATGACTTGCCAGAGGGTATTAGTGATTTGACAACATTTAGAACAGTAAATTTAAAATTCAAATATAGGATAGCAAAGAGTTTACAGTAGGTTGAGTAAAGCTTGAATAAGACATGCAGTCAGAACTGAGGAAATGATATGGGTTTAACTAAATTTCTCTGAGTTAAAATATCAGTTTATATAACACACTTAGCTGAAATGGGTTCTGCAGTAGATGAGATTTGTTATTTCTTAGATTTATTTTTGTATATATAAATTTAAAAATAAATCATAATAAGAATTCTATCTATCTGTCTATCTATCTGTCTATCTATCTATCTATCTAATATTTCCCCTGACTTTTGACATCAAACCTGTTCTAAAATGTGAATGGAAAGCTCAGCTGTATTCTGCTTTCTTCTGTGTAAGCCTGGGGAAGAATCACTTCTCTGATTTTTGCAGCCTCTGAAAGCACCAAGTTTTTAAATTATTTTCCAGGAATGAGAAGGCAAGGTTTGAGAATGGTGACAAGATCCTTCTATTTGCCAATTTAGAATTACTGCTTTTTGTGTCACCACGTTATGGTGTCTTTCTGGAACTTGCCTCCATGCTGGTAGTTAGTCTTTGCAATCCCATGTGTCAGAGTAAGGGGGGAAATTCAGAATACAAGGATTAAATAGAGTTGAAGAAGTGGCTGAAGACCGAGATGTTTTGTGTGGTTTTGCACCATTACCAGGCTGTTTACATAGATAATGTATCTTGCATACACTTCTCTCAAGATTCCTCACAAGAGAGCTCTGTGATAGTGGGTAGAGAACTGATAATTACATGACCCAGAGCTTCTGTATCTCTTCAGCAGGATGGTTTTATGCTTTTTGAAAATTAAGTTTGTGGGAGTTTTTTACAGAAAAATAGACTATATATAGACTTGCTGATATGAACCACATTCTATGAGATAATGATGTCCTCATCTTTCTCAACCAAAGGAAAACAAAAGGAAGCGGAACAGAGTTTTTTTTCAGAAATTAAAGACTTCCCATTTGAAAGCCGAAGAGTTTTACTTGCCAAGATTTATCTAATGCATTACAAAGTATGAGTCTCCAACTCAGCCAGCAATAATTCCTATTTGACTGATAGAACACAGTAATCTCCCACAAATGAGAGAATTATATGTATGATAGCCTTGCTTTGTTCTCTTCTTCCTTCTATCAGCATTGAGTCACATGAATCTTAAGCAGTCCTGGATGACTGTATTTTGTGTTGTCTCAGCTGTGCCTTCTGCTGTCTGCTCACTCAGTTTCAGCTGCTTGGAAATTTTCACTTCTGCAAATAAAATAGATTCTCCCACATTTAGCCCTGGTAAAACAACTCTGGGCATTTTTGTTCAGCAGTTTAACTCCGCATAGGCAGCTTATTGTCTATGAAATCCCACAGAGAATTTTAAAAGCAATTACTTTGCAAATCTCTTTAGTTCTCAGACCACATTCTTTTAAAGCTGAATTGTTCACACCATTTACACTTCAGTAAAGCATTTGATGTTTATTTTGCTGCTTTTTTGCTGGTTTCATTTTTTTTTTTGTTTGGTTGGTTTTGGGGTTTTTTGGGGGGTGATGTTTGTTTTGGTTGGGGGGTTGTTTGTTTGGGGAGGTTTTGGTAGGGGATGTTTTGGGGATTTTGTTTTCTTTAGGTTTGTTTTTTTTCAATAGGGCTTAATTTTAGTTAAATCTTAAGCATAATTTGGAGATGAAGCTCCATTTTTCAGTTTTAAAATCATACAATCATTTGTACTAGCTGAAAATCTGGAATTGTTCAAGGCCAGGCATGAGGGGGCTTGAGCAACCTGGTGGGAAATATCCCTGCCCATGGCAGAGGTTTTATGACTGGATAGTTGTTAAGATCCATTCCATTCCAACCTCTTAAAAATCTGTGATTCTGTGAATTAGAATTACAGTAATTTCACGATTATAAGCTGCACCAGATTATAAACCGCATGTCCCGGTAGCCAGGCAGACCACGGGATTGGTCCATATATAAGCCGCACCTGGATATAAGCTGCACTTTTAAATTTTTTTATTTTTTTTTTATGCGAGGATCCATGTGTAACAAAGTAACAAATTAGTAACAGAATCGCTGCCAGCGGGGTTTGGTGTCAGGTGCTCAAGTTGCAAACAGTTTTCATAGACCAGCCAAGCCTTTAAAGGCAGCCCCAGGCACCCTCCCCAGCCTGCTCTCACTTCCGGGTTGGCATTTCACTGGGATTTGTCCATAGATAAGCCGCACCTGAATATATGCTGCGCTACTGGGGTAGGCTGGATTCTTCAATGAAAAAGGTGCGGCTTATAATTGTGAAATTACTGTAAGTCTTTGGACTGCCTACAATATTTCAAATATCCTAGTTATTCCAAAATATCTTCTGCAAGAAGGAAGAGACCTGTCCTACCTTTTAGCTACAATATTTCCAGAAGCTGAACAGAAGGTGTTTAAGGACTTTTAATGCACATTCATGTCAAGCAAAAGATTTTTCTCAAAATCTTTCTCACTTTGAGGATTTCAGAAGAGGTAAGAAGAACCTGGACTTCTTTCCTGGCGAGAAGACATAATTTTGGATGCCCTATTCTTGATGGTGATACCTGCCAAGGGAACAGGTGTTTCTGGTTCCATCACATTCATGCCTCTCTTGGCTGTGCAGCCTTTCACATCAACTGGGGCCTTGTCCAGCCTCTGGGAAGAAGAGGAAATAAACATTATAATGAGGTGCCCTGTAGCATAAATAGCAAAAAATAGCATCTCAGAGTAGTGTTGCCACTTGTTAAAATAAATAAGTAAATATTATGCATATTTTTATTAGGTTGTCTGAAGTGTCAGTAACTTTCTGTTCTCCTATTAAAAATACAAGTTTTCTTAATTTTGGATATATAGGCAAAGAGGATGTAAAAGGTAGGTTTTTTTAACATGAGAATATCAGTCTATGAAGAAGTGTTTCCATTCTGTTAAGTGGATAATTTTTTTGTGCTGGTGCTTGCTCCTATAGATGCAAATACCGACTTTGCCAACACTTTTCAAAGCTAATTCGCAGTTGACATGCAGCTGTTTACTCTTGCACAAGAAATTAGGTGAATTCAATTTTTGTGTCCAGATTTTCAAGGCTGTTAGTATACACAGATGTGGAAGAACCCTTAAATCTTGAATGCAGGTGGTCAAAGCAAGAATTTTTTGGAAACTTGCAGAAATAAATGCAAACATAGTAAAACATAATTTCAAATTGAAGTCATGTAGCTGTTGCAAAGACTCAAAAAAAACCTGAATACCGTACATCTATTTAGAATTTCAAGTACAAAGCATTTCTGCCTTAACAAGAAGCATTTCCACCCCAATCTCATTATTTGGAAATCATGGGGCAGGACAAGTCTGATCATGACTCTTTTCTTGCACAGTCACTATAGATCCAGCATAAGGAAAGGAACTTGTATCCCAGCATTAAGTGAATTAATTGTTGTGAATTAATTGTTGTTTTAAGTTAACAAGGTATGAGCTGTGGCCCAAGGTGTGCTCCAGATGCTGTTTTCCTTTCTCATGCAGATAGTTCTTTTGTGCATTCCAAGGAATGAAACAGAAATGCAACTACTGTTATTTCTAATAACGCAGTTTCTGTGAACTGAAGACTTGGACATGAAACATATCATCCAGCTTCTTTGCTCAGTTTTTCCATTTGATAAACTGGAATGCTAAAACCTACCCCCTCACAGGGGTGTTGTGAAGATCAGTTACAGTAATTTCACATTTATAAGCCGCACCTGATTATAAGACGCACCTCCCAGTAGCCAGGTAGAGCACAGGATTTGTCCATATATAAGCCTCACCTGAAAATAAGCTGCATTTTTTTTTTTTTTTTTAATGTGAGGATCCATGTGCAACAAAGTAACGAGTTAGTAACAGAATCGCGCCAGCGCGGGGTTTGATGTTGCTCAAGTTGCAACAGTTTTCATAGACCAGTGAAGCCTTTAAAGGCAGCCCCAGGCACCTTCCCGGCCGGCTCTCACTTCTGGGTTGGCATTTCACTGGGATTTGTCCATAGATAAGCTGCGCCTGAATATAAGCCGCACTACTGGAGTAGGCTGGATTCTTCAGTGAAAAAGGTGCGGTTTATAATCATGAAATTACTCTAATTAGTTGGTAAAGTCCTTTGATCCCATAAAACACTACATAAGTGCCAAGCATCATTATGAAGAACTATAAAATGCCAGCCCTCATGTGCACCTTAGAATGGCCGGATTACAGATAGAATCTGTTTCATTTTCTCAGAATCACATTGTTCCACTTTTCCTGCCTAGCCGCCCATTCACAAAATGAGCAGTTTTAGGAAAGATGCAATTTCTGGGGAAAAAAAGGAGAACATAAATATCTCTTTTCAATTAAGGATTCATAGATTATTATGATTTTTTTCTCTCTAGGATTTGGAATGGCATCTTTTCGCCATTCATTCTCAGCAGGAGGAAGAGTAGCTGTGTTTTAAATATCTCCCCTATCTGAAAGAAAACAAGAATATATATTTCTATTTCAGTCCCTTTATTAGATTTTAAGTATGAGATAAGTATTCAGAAGGGTCTTTGGCTTTTATTTTTTTATGAAGTGGCTGTTAAGTCATTAGTATGTCAATAATTAATGCAATTAAGCTTAATTAAAAAAGAAAGCTTTAAGTCACAGGGATCCTTTCCATTAAAAGCCCTATTAGCCAAAATTATTACATTGCAATGAAGTGAAAAAAGTTCTGAGTTTTATTGCCTAATAGTCTGTGGAATTTAATCTTCATTAATAAGAAAAATTCCTATAAGCTACAGAACCATGAAATAGTTTAGCTCCAAGGGTATTGCATATTCCGAAAACAAATAGAGGTCATCAAACATTTAATCTTAAATTAAAATGTAATAATTTCTATAGTTTAGAATTACAGCAATCTATCATATCTCTTCTGCAATAACTTTGATCATATCATTTGAGCTGGTAGTTGGTGATCCTGAGGAGGGAGACTTTCCATTTGGAAGAATATACACAAAATCTCAGAATGCTCTGATCAAGACTCAGGTAATGGGATACATGCTAAGGTTGGGTATACAAACACATGCTTAAATGTATTATATATATTTTATAAATAAGTACAATATATTTGCATCTATATAAATTCTACTTGCACATATTGCAGTTTTTTTATTAAAGTTGGTAAAATCTGAGATGGATCTCAGAAGTAGGAGCAGGGTTGTGGTCCTTGCATGTAAGAAAAACAAAAGTTAGGACACTGTCTGTAGAACCAGTAATACCTCTTGTGGATCATACATAATCACTTTCTATTGTGATTTTACAGATGAAGCTTTTCTTTTAACACTTTTAATGTAAGACATTGTAGAATATTAGTTATTGAATGAAAGAATTTTTTCCCTATCAAATGTCCTATCTGAATGTGTAAATACTTGGGTTTTGTTTTTATACTAGTTAAATAACCCATTTGGGTAATTTCTTTTGCCCAAAAACATTTCCTTTATATTTTAATGCATTTTCTGGGAAGATGGCTGCAGATTCGTTCACCCAATGTTTTATCCTACTTTGTTTTTAAGCTTAACATAATATGAAAATGTTTTCTGAGGGATGAGAATTACCTAAACTCCTCAAGTGTAAAAGGTTTGTTGGGGGTCTTTTTTCCTTGAATCTCCTGGGTCTATTTCTTTGTTTCTCTTAAAACTGAAATTTCTGGTGGTCTTCAATTTGCAAAGTAATTCAAGAGAGCTTTTCTTGGAACAGTTTTCCTTCCTGCTTAGAAGGAGAGAAACCAAGTTATAAGAAAGTCTGGGGATTTGTGGTTCCAGGAGAGTTCTCCAGACCCAGGATGTGTGTAAGCCTCTGCAGAAGAGCACTTTAAAATTATGCCTATCAGTGATTTTTAGACTATAGTGCAGATATTTCTACTTGCTGTTCAGTGACTATAATTTTTTTCTCATCTAAATTACTTGAGATCCTAATTTTTTTTTCTGCTGCTTTTTTTTCTTTCTGAATAGTCATTCCTAGAACATTTACTGCATCTGCTAGTCTAGAAGTGTCTGAGAAGAGAAAGAATAGAAAATGTTTGGAAAACTCTTAAAAAATTTACATAAATGTGCCATCTGTATGAGCAGATGGCAAGAATGTCTCAGGGCCAGGAGACTGTGAGATCAAATCACAAGGAAAGAATTACGTGAGGCATGTTCCTTGTGTCATAACAAAAAGGACCTCAGCAATCACCTCACTGACATGACCTGGAGCCTGTTCCCCCAAAAACGGCTGTTTCAGTAGCAGGAGGTGTTTCGAGGTTTTGTAATCAATACAGTAAGGATCCCCAGGGTTTGTATTCTGTGGACATGATATTTGCTGGCAGTTGTTCAGAAACAAGCAAATCTTCAGGACTCTAAATTATTCTCACATATGGGCTGTAAGTCCACATTCAGCATTTCACAGGGAAGGTTGGTCAGAGTGCCTTATCCTGCTCAGCTTCTGAATTGAGAGGTCACTGTTTTTTCCATCTTCATGTGGTAAAGTGTCATTTTTGAGAACACTGTTTTAAAAAACTGCAGTATTTGCAAAATATTGAAGACACACGACATCCTTCGATGCCTTACCATATCTTTTTTTTTTATGGTGGCTGCTGCTGATACATCCACACACCTTTGAAATCCCTCCAGGGATGGTGACTCCACCTCTTTAGGGTAGCCTGTTACCATGCTTAACAGCCCTTACAATAAAAAAATTATTCTTAATGTGCAATCTACACCTCTTGTAGTTCTACCTGAGGTTGTTTACTCTTTGCTTGTTTCTTGGTAGAAGGGAATGATGCTCACCTGGCTACACTCTCCTGCCAGAGAGTTGTAGAGAGTGAGAAGGTCTCCGCTGAGATTCCTTTTCTCCAGGCTGAGCCTCCCTAGGTGGTGCATGTAAGACAGGCACTCCAAACCCTGTCCCAGCTGCACTGCCCTTCTCTGGACTTGCTCCAATACCTCTATGTTTTCCTTGCAGGGAGGGACCCTGAACTGAGCTCTGCAGTTGTGCCAGTCACCCCATTGTCTTTCCACAATGGCATCATAATTCTTCTGCTGCACAATGGTCCCCTGCTCTTCATGTGTGTTGCCCAAAAAATAAGTACAGCTTATGGGTTAGTTGTCATTCACTGACAAGGATCTGTCTCAACTTGAAAAGTGAAAGGCATATGAAAGCATATGCTTTTTTAATGTGGAAAAATCTACTTTTCCCAAAGCCCTTTGCAGTCGCTGAGGATTATAAAGCTAATATTTGTTTTCACATAAAAAATATAGTGATAGACCTTAACAATCCCTGCAAGACTCAGATATCTTTACTGTAGAAGGTGTTGCATGCCAACTTTTTTCCTATTTAAAGTGGTAATGGAAAATTTATTCAATATATATTGAAAAATGCTATGGTGCATTTTCTTCAGTATCAGAACGGAGAAAAACAAGGGATGTGTAGCTGTTGGGAAAACACTTTGAGATCTCAGTTTAATTTGCATTAATGGAAACAAGAACAGTAGGGTTAGGACCTAGTGGTCCAGCATTATTTGGCTGGCTTGTCTCTTAGGGATCATAACTTTTTAACCTACTTCAGTGTGTTGTTTCCATCAATCCAGAACCTATCCCCGTTGGAGATATCTGGGTAAGCATCAGAAATATTGGTGCATCAGAAATATTCATCACAATGCTGACATCCACAAATCCTGTCCTCTCTTTTTGTCCTTTGCTATTGTGAATTTCTTTGTCATGCAGGTTTTTACAGCATTTATTACTGGTGGAAATGCTAGCAAAAATTAGCTATCAGCAACAGATCTTTTTGTAGCTTTGGGGTTTTTTAACTTAACAAGATGTGCACTTCAGAGTAATAGTCTTGTACCTTAACAAGGCAATATGGCTGATACTGCAGAGGAAGAAACACAAAAAATTTTGAATGCTTCTACTGATGTGGGAAACCAAGAAAACATTAATTTACTGTAATCATAAAGCTTGTTACAGTCTATCTCATAGATATTTTTACCAAAATATTATAAATTTCAAACAATGAAAACTGCTTGGAAAGAACTTGGAAATCCCTCGAACTCAGATGACTGCAGGACATTTGTGATCAGCTGAGGAGGTAAATTATCGTTAGCTTTACTGATAAGCTCTGTCTTTTCAGGGAGATATCACCACCTGTATTTTTATCATATCATTCACTCTCTAGAAGATGGCTCATGTCTTTTCCCTTTGGTTCTTGCTGTAAAAAGCAGATGACTATCAGTGTACAAGATGGAAAACAAGATGAAGGCAAGGAGGCAAATACTGAATATTCATCCCTCTCTCCTTCTATTTTTCATTATGCACAACAGCAGCTTATTTCATAGTTCCATCTCAGGGTGTATCTTATCCTTGACAAACAACTGAGGGTAAAGCAGTGTGCATCTTTAAACATGAGTATGTGGGCTGCTTCTACAAGGGGGTCTCCAAAGCACATGCAGTTGGAATGTACAAATATTACATTATGGTTATCTTGAAATAGTCACAGGACTATTGTTGCATTAGCGTGGCTTGAGAAATGGCACGTACAGCGGATGAACATGTACAGCACATACAGGAAGATGACTTGTTGCTGTTGGATTTTTAAAGAGGTGGTAAAGAGCTGTAAGAAAGATACATCATTAGTCATTTTCATGTACAGTAATTTCACAATTATAAGCTGCACCTGATTATAAGCTGCACCTCCCAGTAGCCGAGTAGACCACGGGATTTGTCCATATATAAGCCGCACTTTTTTTTTTCTTTTTTTTTTAAGCGGGGATCCATGTGTAACAAAGTAACAAATTAGTAACAGAATCACACCAGCGCGGGGTTTGGTGTCAGGTGCTCAAGTTGCAACAGATTTCATAGACCAGTGAAGCCTTTAAAGGCAGCCCCAGGCGCCGTCCCGGCCGGGTCTCTCTTCCGGGTTGGCATTTCACTGGGATTTGTCCATAGATAAGCCGCACCTGAATATAAGCCGCACTACTGGGGTAGGCTGGATTCTTCAATGAAAAAGGTGCGGCTTATAATCGTGAAATTACTGTACTTTTGCTATGCCTCCCAGAAATTCATTAAAGAGCTGCAATATTTATCTGAAAAAAAAAATAAAAACATTCTAGGGACACTGCTGTATGTTAAAGAAACATCCACCCCTTCTCCCAACCAGAGTAGTTTTATTTCAGACAGAGATACTGAAGAGAAATGCAATAATACTTTTTCATAGCCTTCTGTCTTCATCTTCTAATGAAAGGTGGTTTTATGTTATAAAGAAGTCACAGTATAATTTCAAGTAAATTATTTGCCTATTAATAAAACTGAAGGATATGGATAAAATAAATGTTGAATGCTGGTATTCAAGGAGGTGTTCTTATTTTGCAGTTATACATGTCTGTAATAATACAAATATAAAAAAACTTAGCCTGGCTTTGAAGGGTCCTAGAGTAATTTTTAGCTGCATATACTGCAGTATTCAGAATTATGATGTTTAAAAAAGAATAAAAACATTAAAAGACAGAAAAAACACTGAAAAATCTGAGGAGGCAAGTTACAATTCTAGAAGAAATTAAAATCTGATTGACCTTATAAAGATCTTTGTAGATAAGGATTAGAAGCAAATCTTTCCCCTGAACAGGCGGTTCCGTAGGTTACCATTAATGCTGCAGATGAGGTCTTACTCATGTAAATCAACTGCAGCTGCACTTTGCCAATTAAGTCAGGCCTCCAGTCATCATCTCTTTTCTGCTCCTCCTTTGATTTAATTGGACAGACCTGAAGCTTATATCATGGCACTCTTTCTTTTTTTATAATTGAACACTTAACACTAGTTCCAAAACCATGTAAAAAAGGTTATGTGTAGGGATATCTCAGAATCTGATAGCAAACGTTTCAGTAGTTCCTTTAGTTTTGTTTATTTGCACTTTTGGTTTTTTTTCCCCCTGTGTTAATGTTTTGTTTTCATGAGTTCTGAAGGTGTTTTTCTTGTATTGAAGGAGACAGACTCCCATTCCAGCTGTCTTATATGGTCACATCTTCTCTGTTTCTCATTTAATTTTCATTAGGGTTCATCTTTCCATTTTATTTCAATATGGCTTTATTTTCAGTACAATCCATATTTATGATTTATAGGGTTGATAAGAAAGTTGGCTGTGTCCTGGTTTTAAAAATAGGGGTAAGATTGAACCAAGGCACTGTAATTATTAGCAGTGGGGAACACTTCCTCACAGAACTGAAGACAAGTAAAAGAGCATTAAGAGTAGTTATTGTTTAATGTAATGAATAAAAGTAAATATTGAATGTTTCCTGCCATTACAGGTGTTAAAGAACCTTATTAGTAATTTGTTCAGAGGAGGTATGGGTATTGCATCAATATAAAGCAATTAGAAAATATGTGATTAATGGATGCAATGCTCAAACTTCAGATAGGCAAAGATAATTATCACCCATATGAAAGGAAAAAAAATTGGTAAAACAGTATTTTTCACTTGGATAACTTTTTTATTAAGTTGTATTTGTTGGTACAAGATGTAATAAAAAACGGGGTTTTGTTTTGCTGTGTAAAGTCTTGGCTCAGTAGATTATGGGATGTTAGATGTGATGACCAAGCTGATAAACTGGAGAGACTGCTGGGCTGAATATCACTCCTAGCATCCTGAATTTCCCACTCCTGCAAAATAGGGTGGGAATGTGGCAAATTTAATATTGTGCCCATGGCGCAACCCCTAAATGAAACCCCTATGTATAGAAATAAAGTATCCTTTTACTATGTTAGAAAGAAAGTATCCTTATACTTTGAGACTTTTAAAATTCTGTTTCAGTTGACAGAAATTAGCATGGTATCAGGATTCATTTTGCTCAGTAGTTTAGACAGGGATGAGCAAGAGAAAAGTTTTAATGCTCACAGTTATTCTTTGTTCAGCACCTCTTACCAGCCCTGGTGTTTAAAGCACTTTTAAAAAATGTTGACAGCTCAGGCTGAGTGTGACAATCTATTGTCTTCTGTTCTGAAAGTGTGATGCCAGTTAGGAGAACACGGTCTCAGCTGTGCATCAGGGGATTTATCTACTAAAAAGTTTTGGTGAAGATGTTTTGTGCCCAGGAACATGGGAGAGTTTCCATTTAGGTAAACAAGTCCCTCTCAACGTTGGTACAAAGGGTCAGCATTAGCAAAAGCATTCCCCTTGTCTGAGTGTAACTTTTGTGTTCTTTTCAATACCGTTTAGTAATGAAAAGAGTGCCTCTACCCCCCTCTCCCCCTCAATTTTTAATTCATCGAATACAGTCTTAACACTGACCAAGACTCAACACTGACCAAGTTTTCCTTCTTTCTTATGGTTGTTTTGAAAATGTGTTATCTTCTCCCCTTCTGGCTTGGCTTAGTTTTACTATTCCACTTCATCAGGAGTGGGTGAGTTCATCCATGCTTTTGTTTAGCAATTTTCTAATGAAAAATCCAAGCTCTAAAACTTTTGCAGAAGCAGTATATTTTTGCAGACAGTTTTTCATTGAATTACAGACCATTATTATCCTGACTCATTTTTTTTCACTAAAATTTACCATGTGCTCTATTTTTTTCTTATTTTAGAAGATGGGGGGATGGAGGAGGGTTGCCTTAGATTAATAGCACTGGATGGTCAGTGTATTTGATGTCATGCTTCTGCTTACCAACTACTCTTTCAAAGGGCATCATTTTCACCTGAATCCAGTGGGACCATTTTTAGAGTATTGTTTTGGAGCTCCTATGACAGCTTCAGTAAATGTGCATTTTAATTTATTTGTCCAATGAAGGTGAGGATCTTGAGTATTGACTACATAGTCATTAGTGATGATGCTTTTCCTCCTACTCCCTCATTGCTTAGAGCATGTGTTAATTGTGCAGATGGTAGTGGCTTAGCTGTGTAATAGTTCCCTTTCCGTCTCCTCTCGTGGCATTTACACTGTGCAAAAAGTGTGTATTGCCATCGTGTTATTTATGAGGGTTTGTGATTCATCAGTTGCCTTTTAAATCCAATACTATGATCACATCTTGTTGCTAAGAGGCAGAATTTGCACGTGCACTTTCTTCTTTTAAGTACACCTGTGCCAAGCTTTGCCTGAAACCTTCAAGCAAATCACAGCCAAGAGCACTGAATTTTCATCTTCATTTCTACTAACGTGAAATTTGCAGTGCCAGGTTTATGCAGGTAACTGTAAATCATTCCTTCTGTGTTACAGAGTTTCTCAGTCTTTTCAGTCTGTAAACTTGCCAGAACTTAAGTCAGGATTTAGAGGTATTTAAGTTTCACTAAAATAATTTCTTTTTTAATTACTAGAATTTGAGTGTAATTTGTATGTGGCAGGTAGAAAATAAATACTTTTACTGCTTTATTGTTTTGCTTTTCTTTTCTACTCATGCATTTATTTATTTTTATGGTTTGCAAAGAAACAACATGAGTTATCTAGGCAACAACTAATGGAGAAAATTTCTTAAAATTTTATTTCTTCTTTGATTTCATCTGTCTTTCATGGCCATTCTGTTCCCTAGATTTTCTATTATTGCTTCTTTCACACAATAGTATTGACATTTCTGTGTTCAAACATTTTACTTATAATGTAAAGGCTTGCTTTTTGCTGTGTTCCTGATCATTGTTTGCAAATACTAGGGCAATTTGGTTTGGTCTATTTTGCTTTTTGTTTGTTTAGGAAAGATCCTGTGCTGCAGGTATAATTAAAGGAAGTTCATGGTTACTTCTTAAAAGCATTAAAAAAAAAAAAGAAAAAAAAAAAAAGCAGCTGCATGCAGAAGCCAGGGAATGGTGAACCTTTGGGAGTGACACAAAAAAGTGTTCTGAGAGGGACTTTCTGGGCTGTGTCTGGTATGTGTCAAGGTTTCCACGATATAAACAGTCTGAAATGTGAATGAAGAAATAACCTAAAAAGTAGAAATAACCTGGAGGGAACCTGGTTTTCTTCCATATAGAGTTTTAGGCTTGAACCAGAGCATGATTTCTGTTACCTAACAGAGAAAATGCAAAGTCTTTGCATAATATAGTTTGCTCTCTGAGTAAGGTACTGGAATTCTGAATTTAGGAGTGTCTCTGCTATTCCAAGAACAGAGAAATTATTAATATTCTTTTAAGATACTGCAGTCGTGTTTAAATCTGTTGATAGAAGGAAACTTGGAGTAAATGAAAAGCTGAGACAGATCCACTGCACCACAAAAAAATTCATAATACTTTCAGCATCAAAAATTTGAGATGATTACTGCTGAAAATTCTGAAAACTGGAGCCATTCTGAGCAAGCTGTTTATTGCCTCAGTTTCTACATCTTTATGAAAGCTGGATGACAATATAAACACACTCCCATCTAAATTCCAAAGAATGGTTTCTGTAACGCAGTACCGATGTTCATGTGATTACTCTTGTCTTTTGTCAGCTTGGAGAGGCAGCAGAAGTGTCCTGGGGTGACTTTATGATGCTTGTATCCCTAATCATCTGTTCTATTTGTGTTGGATATTAAATTCTGCAACTTTAAGACTGCAGTTCCTGTACTGAAGGAGAAGGGGTGCAGTGTTTGTTATCAGAGACTGCATTTACTTCACACAAACTGTGCTGTCTGCAGTGGTCTCCTTTGCTCTCTTCTAGCTGGGTCAGAAAAATTCCCTGGATTGTGTTATTTTCTTTTTCTTGGAATTGTTTGGACCTGCTCTCCACTAAAAACCTGGAGAGCACTGGGAGCTGGGGCCTGGCCTGGGCCGCAGCGTTTCCCGATGTGTAAAGACTCATACCAGACTGAGTGAGCCTAGTTGCAGCCCATGAAAGAGACTTTCTGTATTTGTCATCTCTTCAGAGCAGAGAGGGGCTTTGTTCTTTAGTATTGTTCATTTTTTTTGTGCTAGGGAGTGCTTTGCCTGTTATATAAACATATTTTTTCCGCTTCTCTCCAAGGAAATCTCTTCCCAAACCAGTTGGGTAAGAGGCTGCTTGAATCTGCTTCCTATAGGAACCTCATTCAGGTTCCCTCCCAAATTTGCCTTAAACCAAAACAAACATAGTAATTGGGTTTGCTATATTTAATTTTAGTTGCGGGTTGACGGTCTTCCCTCCGCCCTCCCAAGCAAAGGGTGGGGGTGGTCTTGCCGAACGGGGCCGTTGTCTTTTCCCCAGGCCGCTGGGACACTGGAGCTGCTGTTTTGGGGGCCCCATGGTCTTGTTCATATTTAGCCGAGCGGGCTCTTTGGCCACGCGGGGCAGGGGGGTGCGTGCTGGGATTTTAGCAACTGAGTGGGCCGCCTCTGTCCCTGTTTATTGGGGGGCTCCGGCCGAAAATGGGGCTTGGCAGCCTTCCTGAGTTTTGCGTTAGAGCTTGCTCAGTTTTGCTCCACTGGGCCAGGCCCATGGGCCACACAGGGCCTGGCCCCAGCCAGGCTAGTTACAGTAATTTCAAAATTATAAGCCGCACCTCCTGGTGGCTGGGTAGACCATGGGATTTGTCCATATATAAGCTGCACCTGAATATAAGCCGCACTTTTTTTATTTTTTAAGTGAGGATCCATGTGTAACAAATAACAAATTAGTAACAGAATTGCTGCCAGCGGGGTTTGGTGTCAGATGCTCAAGTTGCAACAGTTTTCATAGACCAGCGAAGCCTTTAAAGGCAGCCCCAGGCGTCCTCCCTGCCGCCTCTCACATCCTGGTTGGCATTTCACTGGGATTTGTCCATAGATAAGCCGCACCTGAATATAAGCCGCACTACTGGGGTAGGCTGGATTCTTCAATGAAAAAGGTGCGGCTTATAATCGTGAAATTACTGTACTTGTATTGAGGCCAGAGGGGAAAAAGCTTTCGCGAGTTTTTTTCATCTTCATATGTGTGTTTCACAAACATGCGTAAACGTTTTCGTTGGTGTAACACTGGGTCAGTATTTAAAATCAGACACATTTTGGTCCTTGTCAGGTCCAAAGGAGCTACTCAGGTCCTGGCAGAGAAAAGTTTCAGGAAATTTGTACAAGCCACCACAGTGCCTCAGTTTCTGTGTCTCTATGAAATGTGGATGACACTATAAACACACTCCCATCTAAATTCCAAAGAATGGTTTCTATAATGCAGTAGTGTTGTTCATGTGGTTAATTTTCTCTTTTGTTAGCTTGGAGAGGCAGCAGGAGAAAAACACTTAACCTTAACAGGAATGTTATTAAATTACCAACACCGTTCACTAAATTTCTGGTCTATGGTTAGAAATTAGATTTACAACCTTAGAGAGATTTTGCAGAGTCACTAGCTCTAGCATTAAGTGAACGTAGGTAATGCATGACAGTGATGAATTCTGGTCAGTTCTTGGAATATCAAAAAGTAAATTTGTGTCAAAAATACTGATATGTTGTGACAATTAAAAAAACCTGGAATGAAACAAACAGATGGATATTTTTCCTAACACTGCATTTAACTGCATCCTTGAGAATGTGTACTGGGAAATGAGAAAAATTCTGGATTGGCTTATAGAGAATTGACTTACCCATTTAAAACATGGCACAGATAGTTTTCATATCATCCCATGTTTGTCTCCTGGGAAACCTGCTTGCCCATAAAAGTGTGGCCAATTTGTTACACAGCATCCTCTCCTGACCTCATATTGCAGCACTAACTTGAAGTCATTGCCAAGGCTTTGCTGTTGAGTAGTCATTTTTAAAATGCTCTTCCAGCATATTTCCCATGAGCACTCTGCCTCACAAAGGGAGTGGTGGTTTTGTTACTGTGCTAGTGTTATTCTTGTACATTAAAAAAATTAAAAGGTCTTGACAGGGGGACAGGGAAATCTACCATGACTTTTTACCATGGTAAGTAATAGCAATGTGGACATGTACATGATTCTGTGGTTCTATAGATTTTGCTGAAGGGCTGTGGCTGGATGGCCACTGCTCACACCCCTGGGCTCACGAGTGGGTGAGGATGTGTAGGAGGGGAAACAGCAGCCACCAACCTCCATGCTGTGTCTTGGGGGATGGCTCTGTGCTGAACCTGCTCTGCCAGTGGTGTTTTTGCTTTATGCCAGTGTTTGCAGTCACCCCAAAGTACCTGTGCATTTAATCAAGCAAATGCTTCCCAAGGCTCTGAATTTGATTTACTGAGTTGCAGCATGTATTGTCCTAATGTTGATGTACAACAGACTTTTAAGTAAAGCACAGGAGTAATTTTAGAGATTGGCTGGAAAAAAGAAAGAAAGAAAATGGTGGCTTTCTACAGCAAAATGATTACATTAAAAACTCCCTGAATTGAAGGAATGGGTTCCAGACAGGTCTGACATATCTGAGTTAAACATTTAATTTCTCATGACATGTATGTTTGCTGTGTGGGTAGGAGTGACATTTCCCGCTGACTTTTCATCTACCTCAAATGTGAACTAATTTTAAATTGCTTCTTGGAGAAAAGAAGATTCATGAATAGACAAGGTAACAGAAAAAGCAAAGAGGGACATGTTTTCTAAATTAAATTATAAAATGCACAATACAAAGAAATACTTTGTATGTAGCCTATGTATTGATTCAACTTTCAGTACAGTGAGAAGCGTTAAAATGCAGTTCTGGCTGCACAGAATGTTCAAAGTGATCCTCACTGTCTGTGTAAGTCTAGGGGAAGCTGAGACCTGATTAATTAGAATCAGTTGAACTCAGACTGTCTTTGAGACTGAGGGTCTCAAAAAGAGTCTGAGTCCAACTGATTCTAATCTGACTCAGGTCACACCCTGTCTGCTAATGGGATTGCATACAGTGCCATCATGTTGGCAACAGGCTGTTTGGCAGGTCAGAGTATCTTCCAAATCAGATGGCTTTATTGATCATAAATGCAAAAAACTTTGACTGCAGAAACTGATAGATCTTACTAGCTTTAGAATGGAAAAAGGGGACCTTGGTAAGATTTCTGAAGCTTTTCTTAAGAGAATACAGATTTAATTTATTGAAAAGCATACTTTGCAGAAAAATATAATAATGAAGAGGAAACTCCTATTTTGTTTTTGTATGATGCAGCTGACATGTTACAAGTATTTTTTTTCTGTTTGGAACAAAGTTATGAATGTTCTGAAATTAAGTTGAGGAACAGAAAGGTCACGACTGAGCATCCTAATTTTGTCGCAGGAGTTGGGTTCCAGAAGGATGGCTGGAGTTAACTTAGACACCTGTTAATTTTAATCATTAGGTTTGACTCATTGTTATGCTTCTTACATACATCCAATAAATTTTTAGCTAAAGCTGAGTGGAATTCATGTAGGTACTATTTCTGAAATGTTCAAGGGGAACATGGCTTCCCATTTCAAAATAATATTCCTGCTGCCTTAATAATACATTAAAGCAATAAGAGTATTTTATGTCCCAAATGGATCAGATATGAAATGAGCAATACAAGTCTAACAAAATAGATGAGAGAGCGTTCAGGCCAGTCATGACATCTGGAATGTGATAGAAGGCAATTCTAAGTAATTTATTTTTCCATTGTCAAAATAAAAAAGAATTGTACTGGGTTGGGCATGTCAGTAGACCTGTCAGATGGGAGAAGAGGACAAGTAGGATCAGAAATAGCTGCAAAATGGGTTTTCCCCACAGATCTCTACTTGCAGATTAGCCTGAGCAGGAAGAAAAAAAGCTATCTTTAAGAATAAACTGTGCAGAATAAGCTTGTTCATATTTTTCCCATATCCTAAAGTATTTATATGAATAAGAAGGATTTTTTTCCACTCCCCATTACAGTATTTTTTATAAAAAATCATCTCTCAGTGTTTTTTCTTGTCTCTCCCCCACCACAGGAGCCTTATGTAAAGTCATTTGGTGATAATAGACATTTGTAATTTGAAACCTTTTTTCCTGTGAATTAGTCTAAAAATATCTCCTAATTTTTTTATTAATTTCCTCAATTAAATAAGGTCCTCTTGGGAATAGTTGTTGAGCTACGTAACTACAATGCAAACAGACTCAGATCTAGCTGATAATTGGGCAGGGGAAGTCCCACTGACACTCCGGACACACTGGGCTCAAGTGAAGGCTGAAGATCTGTAGCTTCATATGCCTAAGTGTTAATTCTTAGTGTCCACATAAAGGATGATTTACCTACATGTCTCTTTCATCTGTGCTTTGTAAGTAATAATTTAATGCAAATAACTGAATAAATTGTAGCCATTTTAAAGAATTCTGATAGTCATTTTAAGTGAGTGATTTCATTTCTCTTTACAAATTTAAAATATACTTCTGGAATACCCTGTATACAAATATCGGTATTTGTACTGTCTATGTTTGTCAGATCTTACTTACTCTGTGTAGATTTTGGTGTCCTGCTTGGACATCTGCCTTAGGTAACTTGTAGGATTAAATATAGGCACTGAACCTTTAATTGATAAATAATACATTTCTAAAAAAAATATTAATTAACAGTCTATTCTACAAAATAAATGATGTGATGTCCCTGATACAACAAAAACAAATCTTCTGGAAATAAATATATCAATGAAACAAAATGCAGCAATTCAAAAGCATTTAGCAGCAGAGTTGCTTATCCTTTTTTATTTGATAATAAATGCTCCCCCCACTACCAGAGCAGCCTTTCTGTAGATCATGGCGAATAGGTGAGGAGGAATGGTTCAGTTCTAACAAAGTAAAGAAGTGAGAAAAGTGAAAGTAGTCTGTAATTAGCCACATTAGACTAAAATACTTGAATCTCAATTGAGGTTCTGACACTGAAAGTATTTATTCTGTCTTAAAATGTCTTTATCCTACCCCTCTGCAATTTTGTGGGGTATCAATGTCTGATGCCTGTTATGCTCTTAGACACTTGGATCTGCAGGTCTTGCAGTCCTGTACTTGTGCAAGAGGGCATGTGAAGTACTACCTATATGGTGCAACCTTAACATTAACACCAATATCAAAACTAAATTTTACTCTATGTTTATTTTCTGGCTTTAGGTTGGGTTTTTTCCCATTATGTTCTTGGTACCTAGCTACCTGGAATGCTGTTGACTCACTAAAGTTCTCCCTGTTCTAGAGAAAAACGCTCTCATTCCTAGGTGATGAGGTCGATGCTATTCAGTAATCACTACTCTATGGACAGAACAGCTGCTGCAAAAGAACCATTAAAACCTTCCCCCAAGGACTTCTCTATAACAGTGCATCTTTTAATTCTGTGCGATGTTCCCGGTTGTTACGTATTATGTCAGGTATACTTACTAATATCTGGAAATGGGCCCTTGGTGATCCATGTAGACACTCCTAAGGGCATGAATTAAACACAGTTTTTAAAACTGGCCAGTGACCTCTTTGTGTGCAGTATGTGTGATCTACTAACATCAGAACTATGGGGGAAAAAAGAATAATTCAGTCCTATTATACTTATTACATTTTTGCAGTCATATGATGGTAACTGTTTGGAATAAAAAGCAAAACCTAAAACCACTTGGGATAAGATGGTACATTTGTTGACAGCAGTTCTATTGTTTAACAGCTACAGGAATTAGTAAATCAAATTATGTTAAAAAATTGATGAAAAATAGTAAAAAGTTGGATTCTTAGAACTGAAATTATAGATCAGTGCTAGGTATTAATTGGAGTCTTGTGCCATTAATATTGTGGTCTGCTTCTCCTTTGTGTGTTAAATATAAAAATTGACTTGGGTGATGGAGTAGTGATGTACAGTTCAAGAATTATTAGTAATAAAGATTTGTGTAAAATCAAGGATAAAAACTTGGTGGGATACTTCCTGTCACTGACACCCAATCCTTGTCAGCCTGTTTGTCAGGGATTGGAAATGGTATTTGGCTGGAAACAAAATAAACAAACCAAAACAAAACATCCCAAACAAAAAACAAGCAAAAAACCACAAACAAACAAACAAAAAAAGGGAAAATACAGCTACAGGATAAGCCCTAAAAGTCAGAAAGAGAATTCATCAAATATGAAGTGTGATTGGGGAACATTTGATATTTGTGTTATTATGTATATATATGTGTGTGAATGTATTTGTGTTGCTTGTCAGTCATGATGAATATGAACACAAAATGAAACTAGTACTGTTTCATTAGATGGCTGCACAGTTGATTGAATTGTTCTGTGTGCTTCAAAGCTGTTTTTCTTCTTTTTAAGCACGCTTTCATACACTTTGAGACCCATTGTCTATAGTAAGACAGATACTTTTAAGTATTTAAAAGCAGGGTTCCCATTTTCCTTTGAGTTGAGTCCTGAAAGATGTGGTTTTTAAAGATTCATTAATCTTGCCATCAAAAGAAAGGGGCAGGAAAGGGCGCAAAGCTAGTTTCGTGTTTCTTTTTGAATGCTTTTACACAGCCCCTGCAGATGCTGATCAGGTGAGGAATGCAAACATGCTTGCAATCACATTATGTGCATTGGCTTTGTAGATGCAAGATAAATGTAGTATGGACAGTTTCATTCACACTGAAATATAAAATCCCTTCTATTACTGTCTGTTTTACCAGTAGCGATTATACATATGTATGTATATACACATCACATTTTTGTGCACTGCAGAATTTTTTGTGGACATCACAACCTACCAATGCACTTCACCATCCCTATCCCCTTATTGCCACAGGATGAAGCATTTATGACCTACTGACTACAAATAATGGTCATTAGATAAAATTAAAAGCAAGCTGAGATATTATTGTCAGAGTGTTAGTCTAGCCAATGGTAGTATAATACATTACCATAATAGACATAAAGTCTGAGGGCTGTACTTCAGCTACTTTGGAGCTTTAAGATCATTTGTGTTATTTGTTTGTGTTCTGCCTTTATTGACAGTTGATATTACAGTGATATTTGAAAGAATATCAGTAGGGTAAAATTACATATTTGAGTACGTGTCTCTTACTCTGCAGTAAAAATAAGAAAGAGTCAATTTCTCATACTCTTTTTTGCTTGTGGCACTGTTTTAAGCCTCCAAGATGCATGAGGGAAGAGAGAAGCTGGAGACAGATTAGATTTTGGCTACATCATTCTCCTTCTGATGAGCTTAGCAATTGCATGTGCTTCCAGCTCTCATGGGAAATGTTTTAAAAAATAAAATTACTTTCTACAGCTGTTTGATAGTGGCTCACCTCTCAGAGAATGAAAGAGGATGTGTTAGCAGAGGTAAGGAGATGTATTTTGCAAGAGCACTTTCTGGCAAGTAGTGAGGACATTGCACCTGCAGAGGCTGAGGTGGCTGTGCTGCACTGGTCAGGTTGCTCTGGATGTGCTTCTCTGGGGCACAGATCTATGGCTCTTTGAGAGATTGCTTGGTATGCTGTGTTTTTTCAAACTGAGGATCTCGTGAATGACAGTTCATTTTCAGACCTGTTCAGGGAGTAAGGAATGGGAGAACATTATCCTCTTTGGCATCAGGAAAAGCAGAACCTAAAAAATTCTGTAAAAATTTTAAAAAACAATCTACATTTTTATAAGACTTGGTCATGGATAGAGGTAGCCTAGTGCAAGTTCTCTATAAAGTTTCAGTAACTTGGGCAATCAAGACATCCTGGGCAGTGGTGGTAACTGCAAGGCAGGGTTAACCCATGATGATGTATTGTGGATTTGCTTGGAGGGGGATTTTTGCCTTACTCATTCTCTGTTGTGGTGGGCAAATCATGGTTGTGTGTACCACATCACTTTGATATGCTGCTGAAATATTTTCTGATGCATTTTAGGGAAGATTAGGTTGTCTATAGACAGAAAATAGAAGATATTAAGAAAAAGTGAGCAAACACTCCATTACTACTTCTGGTGAAGATATTTCAGAGCAGAGTGATGAGGAAAGAAACTTCATATTTGTTTGCTTTTCCTTTTTGCTAGAAATGCAAAGGCATATAGTAGATTGTCTAATGGAGGAAAAGGCATAGAAAGTAAATGGTCTAATACAAATCCTACACAGAGGCAGTGCAACTCTCTTCTCATGCCCATCTGAGTGGATAAAAATTTCTAATTAAAATTGGGTTAGGTAATAATAACTTGTATCTGGTGTTCTACTGTGCTTCTTGCAGCTCACCTTCATGCTAACTCTTAATTATCTCCTTGTTTGATTGTTTTTAAATGACTCCTGTTTTAGGACAGGGAGAGTTCATTTTTTGTTTCAATGTTTTGTAAAAATTGGGTGGATAGTAATCCATGCTTTATTGTAAAGAAAGAAAGAAACTTAATAATTTCTGGTCTGTGCTATAGGGTTTTTTACTGACTTTTCCCCACTTCTTTGGATCTGCGAGTAATTCTGCTTATTGAGGCTCCATTTGCATTTATTATTTCTAGTGACATTTTCCTGTGAGAAATCAGCCATCTGACTCACAAAAGCCAGAGGAATGGGAGTTTTGGGCTCTTACCTTACTTCTTTGTCTCAGTTTTAAAGATCGGTGTCTGCTAGGGAAGGCAAGAGCCTTCCTTGGATTGGAGAACGTTAACCCCCTCCCTCCATATTATTATAATTTTGAAATTAAGGGGCTCTCAGGCAAAGATATGGGGAGAGGAATAACAGTTCTTTACTAGTATGTATAACAAGGCAAAGAAAAGAACAATGACTATGGAATGAATATGGCTGCAGGCACGTTCCCCTTGGTGCAGTTCCCGTCCCAGCCGGCAGGGGCGCTGCTGGCTCCCGCTGGGCAGGGCAGGTGCGATGATTCCCGCGCAGCTGCAGGGGGCGCTGTGGAGCTCGGGGAGTGCGCGGTGATGGCGGCCGGGCCCAGGGGGAAGGGATGGAAAAGAGAAGCCTTGCTTTACAAACCCTGGGGCAATGTCGGTCCCAGTGCTTCAGCAAGACTCTCAGGAATAACAAGCTGAAGCGGCAGGGCATCCCGGCAAGGCAGGGGTGTGGGGTCCAGCAGCAGAAGAAGAGGCAGCTCGTGGCTGAATTATAGCCATGGTAGCAGCAACCCTCCTCCTCCGAAGCTGAGAGTGATCGAGGGAGAGCAACTTCCCCCTGCTCTCCTTTTATCTGCTTCTAATCTTGTGGTGTCTTTGTCCCTCCAAGAGAAACTCAAAATCCACAGGGGTTCTCCCTCCCCTGTCTCAAGTCCCCAGCCATCAGTGCTCCTTTAGCAACTCAACAGGAAAAATTCCAAAGGTAGCAAGTAAAATAAACCCAAACCCCAACATACTTCTGTAAGTATTACTAAATAACCTGCAATCATAAAACTTCTTGATAAAAATTGTTTTGACTTTCACATTAGTTTTTAACTCAAGTAGGACTTTTTTTTTCCTCCAGAACACTGAAAATACCTTCCACTCAGTTTTCTGGAATAGATGACTAATGGTAATATCCTTGGTTTCGGAGCATTTTGTGAGAAGGGAGGATTTTGAAAAAAATCAAGTACGTAGAAACCATGGATTAAGAACATAATAAAGTGACTGCAGTTCCCATGTGAAATCATTATCCAGAGCACAGCTCCTGACTGACAGAGAGAGGTGGAGGTTGTGTCAGGATCACCTATGGAAGTCAGTTTCCAGGAACCAGCAGTTGCTGTAGCTTGGCTTCTGCAGATGTTTTGGAGGAGGGAGTTATCTTTTATGACCCACACATAGGTCACCTGAGGTCCTGGGGTGAAACAAGACACTGTTCTTCCAAATAGGCTACTGTAGTTGTCACTCTGTTAAAGTATGTAAAAGCAGCCTGGGGGCAAAGTTCATATTATTGTTCAAAGTTCATATATTATTCAATTATCATATATGATAATTTGTATTTCCTTATTTCTGTTTTTTTAGGTGCAGTATTACCTGCACAGTTAGTGCACTGAAGCAGTGCATACTTTGTGAAAAAGATATTCCCTTTTTTCTGTAGGACTTCGGTTAATTAGGAACTGAATCCTTATCTTCCTGGAATAAAAAATGATAAGATAGGGTACTTTTACAGTGCAATGTACTTGTTAGAGCTAAGCATGTTATTTTAGGTGGTGAGAACTGATTGAAAACCCACCAGACTCATGTGTATCCTTGGAAAGTTCTAGCCCTCTTCCATAGTTTGAGAGTCTATCTTGAATGTAGTGCTATATCAGAAGTACTGTTTTAAAAATATTTTGTATATATGATGTATTTTATGCAGTGTGTCTTGGATAGAAACAGTATAAATTTTTAAGAGAAAGAAAGTTAAATAATGCATTTTTTTTTCAATGCTGACATTATTTGAGTAAAGTAGACATGTAATTTTCCCAACCAGAATAAAAAACATGTTTGGAGAAATATTTGAAAGTAAGATTTTCACGTTTTCAGTGGTGATTAGTAAAGCAAAAGGACTATAAAGTCTGGATAAGTGGAGGAGATGTACTAACTCTAGACAATGTTGTTTGTTTCATGCTGCTAATCATGCTCATATTGTTTCATTTTCTGTAAGTCCTGTAGTATTGTAGCATTCTCCCTTTTATTTATTTCTTTTGAAAGGGAGAAGTGAATGCTGAAAGACAAAGATGCATTTCTCAGTGATAAAATTACAAAGTGCTCCTCTGAGCTCTTCTGCCATTTAATATAAGTAGTATTTTCTAGAGAGTAATCAATTACTTCAGAGAAAGGTTTGAATTAATTCAGCCTAAAGCTGAGGTTATTGTAGCAGAAGATTTTACTGCAGTGTGATGTGTGCTTTTTGCAAGGATTTAAATTAGGATGATGTTATGGCTGAATTTTTGACACAGTGACAGGATAGTAGGAAATGCTATCTCACTTAAGGAACAATTTATAGAGCTACATATATAGCAACATAGTAGAAGATGAAATGGAACTGTGCAGCAAAATTCTGATTCTTCTGTGACAGAATTCTTTCCCCATGAAATAAGAGCCCAATTCTCTGTTTTCCATGACCCTTCTCTGTTGGAATGTAGGTGGCACAATAGACTGTATTTCAGCAGAGAAGTGAGGAACATCTTCCCAAGAAAGATCAGAGACATAGAGATTTTAGTTTCCTCCTAAAAATCTGGTATGCTTGTTTTACCAACAGTCTTAGCAACTGCAAAACTTAATGAGGTCGAAGTTCTGTGTGGGTTCTCACTCCCTATCAGCTGCAAAAGTTTTTTCCTCTCTGTATTACATTTAGATAATGTTTAGTATAGTATCCTTCGTATTCTTAACTTGTATTATGGTTATGCCTTTCATCTTTGACAAATATACTTAGTGCTTTCAGAGAGCACCATATTGTCTAAGGATTGCACACTCCAGAAGCAAGGGGAAAATATCTACATGCCATTTGATAACAAGTTTCAAATGGAGTAAGAAAAGTGAGCTCTTGGCACTTAGGTTGGAATACTTAGGAAATGTTGAGGAGTAGTGTTAGACGAGAGCATATTACAGATTCTGGATAGCATGTGTGTATTGTTTAATTTCAAACAGAGACATCAACATCAACAAAACAGCTGTTCTTTTTTTCCTATAAAACTACACTGAGACTCCATATGCTGTTTACAATTGGAAGTTTATTGCTGATTTATAGTTGAAAAATTCGGTAGCTGAATTTTTGATTTAATGTTGAATTTGTAGAAATGCTACTATTGTTTGGAGTTTCCTACAGCCAACTCTTAACCTATGATCACACAAGGGAAGCTTTTCTGTGAATAAGTTGAAGGAGGCAAAATTCTGTGAACTCTCTAATTAGCAATTAATTTATTTTATTTAAAAGTAGATCTGTTAGTAGATCTGTTACCCGTGCTTTTGTCCCACTACAAAAAGCTTTCCTGTGAAGCATCTCTGGTAACACACACTGATTATAAAAACATAATTTCCAAAGCAATTCTATGAGTACTCCCATATGAAATGAAGAAAGAACCTGGTGCAAAAAGATGTTCCTTTTCTCAAAGAAACCAGTAAGACAGGACAGTAAGCATACTTACAGAGACTTTTAAAAGTAGATCTGTTACTAACATAAGTTTAAATCTAGTGTTATCATCCAGGAGAGAGATTTATCACACTGATGTTTTGTTCCCAGAATTTCCAGGTATTTAAAATTGGTTGTGCTGACTGCTGCTGTTACAGGTGTTTCCAGCTGTCATGCAGGAGGAGTTCTTCCAAGAAGCAAAGGTGAACAGTGGGTTTAGCTGCAGTACATTATTTCAGTAGCTAATTTAGAGTTCCTGATTACCAGTCATCACTTGCAGAGAATTTGTATAAAATCCTTATAAAGAGATTCAATCTGTTGTCCCTGTGACTCTTTGAATTGCTCCTGATGCTGTTAATGGGGAGTCAGTCAGCTTACAGATATACAAATCTGAAGTAGAATTTCACTCTGCTTTCAATGGGATATATGTGCATACATCTAGAGAAATAATTAGATTTTGTATTTCCCAGGGCTTCATCTCCTTTTTTTTTGTCTCCAAGGATCATGATCTCTTAGAGCTAGAACAGGATTTACAGGGTTCTTGGACTGCCACTCAGGAGAGCTATCTGAAATTGTCACTGTCTTGCTCATCATTTCTGTGTGTCTGTAAGGCTGTAATTAGAGGTCGGGGTGCTTCCTTCCAGGACAGCAATAACTTTCTCTTACTGCTTATTCTCCACAGCTTTGCAAAGCCTTTGCAGCTCCAAGAGGGAATTGGATTCTGTCTGTTTCCATATGTCATTAGCATTGCTCTCCTGTCTTCCAGTGCTGGTTTTCTTCACTAGTGATGTCAGAACTGTTTAAGTTGCTATTTCAAATTTCAAATCCCACTTGAAATGATCAGAAAAGCAAAATCTATAGGATTTTGGAAGACTGTTCCCTGCATAGAACTGAAAAATAAGGCCTACTAGCCCTTCTGGGCAGCTATTATAATACAGGTATTATGTTTTGCCTCACTTCAAGTTTGGAAGTGTTTAAAAAAATTCTTTATGGCCTTCACATTTGGCCTTTGAAAGAAGTAGTTCAAATTTCTGGCTTTTATTTGAATCACAAACCTTCCAAAGATTTGGAGGTGAGCAGATTTTCAGCTTTTTCAGGGTTTATCTTAATTATTTTGAGTTATTGACAGCAAACTTTACTTTCCCTGCAAGTCAGTTGTGGTGCAGATTTTTTGCAGTGTAGCTGTGCTTAACACATGAAGTTTTCTCTAGGCCTACTTCATAATACTTCATTTAGTCAGTTTAGTGGTGCTTCATAATCAGCCTACATTCAAAATATAGCTAATAAAAGAGGAAGATGAAAACTCATTTCCCTTGTTAGGAATCATAAAATATCACAAGGTTTCTCTTTCTTTAGCAACAGATGAAAAGATGAGTGTGTGAGAGAGACGGTTCTATGATGTGTTTCATTTCATGTGGTGCTTCTCTGAGTCCTATTATTGTGTATCATCCCTAATGACTGCACTGCCTTGAGTCACAGTGTTGATTTTTTAAAAGCTTTCACTTTTTCATTCTTTGTTCTCAAGGTTACATTATGCAAAACACAATGTTATATTTTTTGTACTAGTACAGGCTGTATAAAAATATTTTTAATCCTGCTGTGAAAATTGAAACAGCTCTGCTCTGGGGGAGAACTTTGGGGCTGTTTCAAGTGTTCCCAACTTCTAAATTGAACTGCTGTTTCTTCTTCTGTCTGAAAAGGTGTGGGTCATGTCTCTTGCTTTTAAAAGTATTCCAAGGTGGTAATATTTGCACTCTCTTGCTTTGTTAATTTGATTTAGCTAATCACCATGAATTGCAAACCACTAAGAATTATCCAAAGGAAGTTTTGCTGTTTAAATAATTATGAAGATGAAAGAGAACTTTTTCTACTTTACTATAAAGGTGAGAAGCTAGGCTAAAAATATGAGGGAGGTATGAGGAGAGAAAAGGACAGATTTCTGATTTTATTTCAATGGATTTGAATTATGGATAAGAAGGAACAAGCAAGTTGAATTAAATACATTATTCAAAACTTCTGTTTTGACTTGATTAAATCCCTGCTCTACCAATTTTCCTTACCATGCCATATTTTTTCTCTTTACTTTCTGGTGAGGTGGGGCATTGTGTCTTTTAATGTTTTGCTAATGTTCCCCACAGAGCTTTTATCCCAGCTGTTTGTGGCCTTTGGCCCCTCTCGGGCTTTTTGCATCAAAAATCCTCTGGAAATGTGTGAGAATTTTGAGTTCATCACTCCACCAGTGTGAACAGACACTGAGGATATCACGGGCTGGGGGTTGTCTCTGTGTGGAGCCCTTGCATCTAGTAGATTCTGGTAGGAAATGTCTTAGTGCAGAGAAAGCTATGAGAAAAGTTAGTAGTTAGCCAGACTGGCTTTTACCTCAACTCTTTTGTGCATTTAAACCTTGACTGCATGTCTGTGCTCTGCCTTTTCCTCTGTGAACTACTGAAACTCTTGTAAAGTTCCTGACTATAATATACAGGCAAGTACGGAAATACTGAGGAAATCAAAATAACAAACCTCTCCACTAAAAACACAAACTTAGCCAATAAAAACCATGAGCTGTAATTTTTTTCTGGTCTCACTACACCTTTCTTGAAGTTTGCCCCAAAATAATCAGTTGTACATTGCTACTGGAACAGGGCAACTTCTTTGATTTTTCTTTAAATTTAAAAAAAAGGAACCAAGGATGTACTGCCAAGAGTTTTTTTAAAGTATTTGCTGCTGCTTGCTCCATTTGCATTTGCTATCAGCACACATATTCCTCAGCAGTCTGATTTTGTTAAAAGCTAGAAGGCTTTCACTGAGAGGCATGAAAGGAGTCTTTTTTACCGGTGCTTTTGTCCCACTCCAAAAAGCTTTCCTGTGAAGCATCTCTGGTAACACACTCTGATTATAAAAACATAATTTTCAAAGCAATTCTATGAGTACTCCCGTATGAAATGAAGAAAGAACCTGGTGCAAAAAGATGTCCCTTTTCTCAAAGAAACCAGTAAGACAGGACAGTAAGCATACTTACAGAGATTTTTAAGTGCCTTGTAGGAATAGTTGCTATAGTCAATTTTGCGTGAATTTTGACCTGGCAACTGTAATTTTCTGCAGCTAATGAACACTTTTTAGGTATTCAAGGAGAAAGAATAAGATCTATCGAATGACAGAGTTCTCTGAAGGTTTTTTATCAGAACAGAGAATGTGCAAGAAATTTTTTTAACTTTTATTGAACATTCTAAATATCTACTACGAAAGGCCAGTAGTAAACCTCATACATGAGACAGGATTTGGGGAAGGAAACTGTTGGTCGCCCAATCTCTCATTAATACCTTGGAAATACACTGAACCTGTAATGTCATAGTGTTTGCAGGTGCTGGTTCCTGTTGTAGAGATCATCATCTTAGTTTTTACAATTTGAGCTAATTCATTTGCTCAGCCTTTCAGCTTGAAGAAAGCTTGTACAAATGGCTGCTGCCGAATGCTCTCATTTTTTAATGTTGTAGAAGCAGGCTCCCCAGGTGCTTTGGCCAGTCAGCTGTGCTGAATACACAGAAGAAAATACTTGTGTTGAGGGGAAGCTCTGCATGGCCACCAGGCTGGGGTAACTGCCCTGGGACAGTGTGAGTTACAAGCAAGCAGCAGACACGGTATCCATGCGAAACCAGGCAGAGCATCACTTATGTAGAAATACAGCTTCTTCTTTCAACAAAGTGTGATCAAGGAAAGATTGGCACATTAGCAAACTCCTCTCTTTCCTTCCCAGAATTACAACAACAGCTGCTTGTATGATGGACCTGAGGAGATATCCGCTGGATGAGCAAAACTGTACGCTGGAGATTGAAAGCTGTAAGTACTTCTGCAAATCTTACTTATTGTGTGGCAAACTGGTTTAGAGGGTTTTCTTCTGTCAGGTTCTGTTTTTTTCAGGTTTTGTTCAGGTCTGTTTTGGTTTTTTTTAACATGCTACTAACCCAGTTGTCTTTCTGTCTGATGATCCTCATAAACTCATGTGAAAAAAATAGCCTTCCAAATGGATTAGTAATTTGTGGCACAAGGATTAGCAAAAGTTATTCTATGTTTTGATGGACAATTTACAGCTTTAAAAATCTTATTCAAATGCCTTCTTGGAGTTCATGTGAAGAAGGATTATTATCAAGGATTATTATCAGTTCTTTATCTTCCTTTACTGAACGGTGTGGCAGCGTGTTTCCATTTATAAATGAAGGCCAGAGGTTAGAATTGTTCTTCAATAGGTACTTCACTACTGTACTGTAGTTAAACTTTCAATGTATGTAAACAATTTGTTCATATATACTGATTTAATGGCTGGTGTCTGTTGAACTTTTTATATAAATAAACCTTGTGAAGTAAAACCTCTCTTTTCTCTGAAAAAGATTCAAGATCACTCTTATAATGACAGTATTGCAATCATGTTGTTTAACACTCTAAGATTATATCAGACTTTTCAAGATAAATGTCACATTTTAATATATAGTGCACAAGTATGTGTATTTTTAAAATAAGTTCTGTATTGTGAAATATGTGGGATTTCTGTGTTTAATTTGTCCTACTGACTGGTAAGAACTTGATACAGCTGAACTTCTGTTTGAGAAAGCATTTAAGTATGCTCTTGTGTCCAAATTTCATTCATTTTACTGGAATTTACAGATATGCCAAAATTCTTGTGACATTGTTGCCTGAAATAATTTCTATCCATAAGTAAGTGGAGTGAAACTATCATTAAAATTCTGTGTACTGATATTCACAAGCAGCAAATGTAGTGATGGACTTTGCACTGAGTGGATAAAATCTAGTTTGTTTAGGGTTTTTTATAGTTCAGTGTAGAATTTCCATTGATAGCATTTGATTCAGAATCTCATACCTGCAGCCAGCTATTACACAACCAGTATATAGGTAGTGTATATAGGCTGATTATAAAGTGTGAGAAAACTATTGGCAAAATTCAGACTTACAGAGATTTTTATTGAGAAAATTTTTGCTATGACAGTGTCTTTTAATTGTTCTTGTAGCAAGGAACTCGTATTTTTCTATTTTCCAATTATGTGTGTAAGGTGGGAAGCTGGAGAGTCAGAGAAAATCCATTCTCTCTGTTTACAGCATTGTTTAAATGGCTGACAAGGTCTGGCCATCTCTCTGCATTTCTGAGATGACTAAGTCTTATCGGGATTCACAAATTAGATATCTCTCCTCTCATCCTTCCATAGCACACCTGGAAAATATTTGCAGGAAATACCTGTCATGTCAGTCCTTAGGCAAAGCAGAAAATTAAGTTGTGTGTCTGCACTTGTTCTCATTCAGACTTATAATGAGGGACTTCTAAATTGAAATTTGATTTCGAGTAGACCTTTGATGCAGATCACTTATCTTTCAGGAAACAATCCTAAAAACTGAGGTATTGAGTGGTCAAAGTTGTTCCATTTGGTATGAAAATTTAATGCTCATTATATCATAGAAAGGGTAGAAGTTGAATTTACCATAGAAGTTGGGACGCTTGGAGCAAGGTCATTTGTGGATTTGTGAGCTCTGTTGCAGCACCACAAAGGCAAAATGGATTTAAGTCAGGATAGTACGTGTAGCCAATTTCATTGCAATACTAAAGTCTATTAAAGAATGTGTATAAAGTAACACTTGAACTGTGTTTTGAAGCACCTCATACTGCTTTAGAAAATGTTTGGGTTTCATAAACATCCTGATGAAAACCTGCCTGTCTACTCTTCATGAGTCACTTAAAGCAAAAATGCTGGTAGGAATGGGCAGGGTGAATAAGATGGAAAGTGATTTTCCAGGTCATTCAATGCAGGTGTTGAAGTAACAGAATCACAGAATCACTAGGCTGGAAGAGACCTTCAAGATCATTGAGTCCAACCCATGCCCTAACACCTCAACTAGACCATGGCATCAAGTGCTATTTCCAGTCTTTTTTTAAACACATCCAGGGATGGTGACTCTGCCACCTCCCTGGGCAGACAATTACACTTTATCACCCTTTCCATGAAAAACTTTTTCCTAATATCCAACCTAATTTCCCCTTGCAACTTGAGACTGTGTCCTCTTGTTCTGTTGACTGCTGCTTGGTGAAAGAGACCAACCCTCACCCGACTGCAATCACCTTTGGAGTCATAATCACTTCTAAAAAGCGATGAAGCTGCATGCTTGAAGAAGATTGGTTTCTTGCCCTACTGATCCTGTTGGATGCCTGTTTCACCACTGCTTTCTTGTAGTAGTTAGATATGCCTATGAAGGCGTTAAATTAATACTCACTTGGGCCTACAGTATTTTTTTTAATGCAGTATCTTTTCTGGCCCTCCTGGGACCTTCATAACACATTTAATGAAAACAGTAGTTGTACAGTGTTTTGTAGTTTCTCATAGACTTAATTTCACTAAACTGAATATTCCAGTCTTTTTTTAGCTTTCTTATGCAGGAGTATATTAAGAGAAATGCAGAACTGACATTAGTTCTTCATTAGGAATAACTTCAACAGTGTCCCAGATGAAATCTGTATTACACTATGGCATTAATCCTGCCTTTCTTAACAACTGTATATCACAGATGAGAGTCTTTTCTGGAACAGTACAGTAAGGTCTTTCCCTTCCTTACTCATTTTCCAGCAGTGGGTTCTTTCTGAAAAATTCTAAAAATATTTGAAGATTGTTTTTGTATAGTGATAAGAGCACATGACTTGGTATTTCATAACACTTACGTTTGCATAAATCAGTGTTCTTAATATTGCTGCAGTCCTCAAGGTTACAGTCCTCAGTTCTTTTTATATTTGTTCTGATCATCCTTGGTCCTAACAATGCTGATTTTGTTTCATTAGAAATGTCATCAACACACTAATACTAAAGAAATTTAATGTCAAAAAGGAAGAGCTCTCCATACAGTCATTCTCTGTACTGAGCAAAGCCTTTCAGTGCAGTACAATTAATTACACTCCTTTTGCATATCTTTACTAATTGTCTTAGTCTTCTATGAAATCCAGTTCAGATATACATTGTTTAAAAAAGGAGTTCTTGCCGAGTCAGGTAATTTGAGTTGTAATGAGAGGTTTTTATCCCGTTTCAATATATGTTAATGTCTCTAAAGTCTTTCCATTCTTTCTCTTCCTTTCTTTCTTTTCTCCCCTCATCCTCTTACTGATGCCAGAATTGAATGCTTTCTTTACTGCCTGGGCTACTTTTTTCCTTCATGTCATATTGTTTACGGAAATTTGTCACCAATATCAAGTTTTTGTTAACCTAGACTTGCAAAAATATAGATTAATTTGCAAGTTAGAAATTCTTGTGCAAATGGGTTGTATATTAAATATAAAATATTATAAAGAGGGGGTGATACCATCTATTTAGATACAAATGACAGCATTTTCAGACATGTTTCAGTCTAGGGCAGTCTTAGTGAGATGCTGAAAGTGTATGAGAGGACTATTCCCCATTAGTTTAAAAAGTATCAGTTTTGAGAAATGAAATCTTGGGTTTTTTCCATGTATAGGTAGTTGCACTCTGAGGTCCTTTAAAAACAGAACTGTTGAATATTGAGTTGTGCTAAGATGCTTCTAAACCTGCGGACTATCATGTCCAAGAGGGTCTATTCAGAGGTATTCTACTTCTCCCTTTCTTTTGTTATTCTCCAGCATTCTAAACAGCAGAGCTGTAGTACCAGAGGGAAACCAATTTTCCTACATATTCATTTTTTAGTTTCCTAACTTGCAGGCAACAGATAGTTTGGGGCTTTTTTAGTTGAATATTTACTTGACTCAGTAAATACCTGTCTGTTCTGCACCCTACCTCTGCAGCTGTGGTTTGTATTGCTGAGTTTCTGATGATTCTTGAGAATTATTTTTATTTCTCTGCTGTTTTCTGCCTCTCCAGAATTGTAACTGTTGAAAGGAACGTCTCCGTTAATCATCCATAAGACTAGTGAGAGCTCAAAGGCAATAAGAAGTGCAAGGCAATGGGATGAATACTTCATATTCCTATAAACTAATAAAATAGAATTTTGCTATATTTATGTTATACTGAGATAAAATTCAGAATCTGCCTTGTGATAGTGGGTTTTTGTTTTGGGACTCTTTTTTTTCCCATTTCTTTGTTGTGGAACAAACAAGAATGCCCTGAGTTTTTCCTCAGAAGCATATTCTCAGAAGCACTTTCCATAGTGTATTAACGACGTGGCATTAAAGAAGCACATCAAAGCCCTGCTGTCAGGAAGCCTTAGCAGACAGGGAGCTCCCCATGTGGTTATACTGACCAGGGAAAAGCACTCACAGACAGGCAGGGGAGAATGTTTTGCTAATGAATGAGAAGTTATTGTTTTCAGGACGTGTCATTTATGTGAAAGCGTGGGGTGTTTGGAGCAGAAATCACTAGAATTTCTTTTTTCTGCTTCATGACAAAACCGCCAGAGAAGCATACTAGGTTAAAAATTTCTGTTTAGTAGGAGGATCTGGAAAAAGCCAGAAAGAGAGTCAAAAGAGTATGATTCCTCCCTGTGGTAGTGGAGCCCAGTACCAAACACGTCTAATCAGATCATCTATTAAAGCTCATCAACAAGAGAAGTCATCTTTGTGTGCTCAAGGTGACTTTATGAGCACTTTTAAGTTGCTGAAAAGAAATCAAAGCAGCCTTTTGCTGAAGCTTTGAGTACTTTGCAGATGGCTGCTCTGGCTATTGATCAAAGCTATAATCAGGTCACACAGGACAAATAGTAGAACTCTATGAGCTGACCAGTCAAGGCTTTTCTGGGTTAGAGGCGAGTGTGTTTGATGCCAGGCAGGAAACTGATCCCCAGCAGTGGGATGTTCAGCACAGGAGGATACCATGGCAACATGTGGCTTTCACCAATTGCACAGTAAGTGGAAAGCTAAAGAAATGCCTCTTGGGCCACTGACAGCTAGCATTTTAAAAGTTGTTAATTTTTTTTCCTTCCTTTTATCAAATTTAATGTATATTCCATCCCCTTTGTCTCTTCAGATGAGTCTGTTTTGCATCATGGCCCTTGCAGAGAGGATATTCCTCTATCAACAGAAGGTGGTCTTATCAAAGTGCCTCTTTTTTTCATCTTGTTCATCATCTCTATATTCAGATTTCATAATATGGATACTGTGCCAATTCAAGACGTACAGCACTGTGTGTGGAGTAGAGACATGGGTTGCTTAGCAAACAGTGATGAATTCCACCTATGTCCATTCTAGTGTGGCTTCCTTGGCACACGTACTTTGTTTTTTAGTTGGCCTTAGTAATTTCATCTCAAGTAAATAGAGAAAAGGATAATTTCAGTGTCATAATGCACACTGAAAATGAACAGGAAATCCTTGACTCCTCTTCAGTGTGGAGATAGGATGATTCAGGAAGAGCTAAAATAATCCCTAGATGACTGTTCTGTGTAGTCTGAAGAGGGGAAGGAAACTGAGACTCACCATCAGTGCATATGATCAGGGTGGGCTCTGTACAGGCGAACCAATGTTTGTAAGGTTTTAATAATAAACACCTCCACACCCACCTGGGGGTTGGGCTTTCAGAGTGGAGCTCAAATAACACCTGAGATATATTACTCTGCAGGTAGGCAAGAGGGAAGTATTTTCCTTTTTTCATTATATCTCAGTACATCTTTGCAGCATTCTCTGCATCCTGAGAGTTCTCATAGCACAAACAAGGTGATGTAGTGTTTGCAAATGAAGAAAGAATGGTACAGGACCTCTGCAACAAACTCCTAATGCTTTCAAGCTACCAGGAATTAAATTTGTAAAGGAATGCAGTATACAAATATCTAGTCAGTTCCTATTAGCACCAGACTATACCAGCAACAGAGATTTCTATAGAAAAATTAATAATTGTATGTGCCTTTTAAAAGATTAATCTACAATTGAATATGGAGAACGTCTATAATCAAAAAGACAACCAAAATGTGAATGGTTTAAAAACTGTTCATGCATTTTGTCTTTTATATTCAGTTTGAACAGGAATAAATTTTTTGTTATTAAAAATAACCCTGCATTTTATCAAGGGATTATTAGAAGCAAAACAGGCTCTTTTCAGAAACTCCATATTCAGAAATTATCAAATGTATTTGCTAAGGTTTGGGAAAAAAATTACATGTCCATGAAGGCATCTCTTGTGCAGTAAGATATTTTCCAAAAGAAAAGAATATATTTCTAACAAAAGCTCTGATAATCTTATAGCCAATAAATTGTGGAATTATGGAAAGCTGACAGGTTGTAGCACTTTGCAGTCCTATTTTGAGAAGGTATGAATTTTGCATGGTAAATATTCACTTTTTTTTTGTTTTATTTTTTAGGATCTCATAAATGGATCACATTTTAGGATCACATAAAATGTTATACTTTCGGCAGGTTTTTTTCTGTAGGTCTGGTATTCTTTTCAGATTCCTTGTAACTGCTGACTTCTTCAAGAAAAAAATAAGTATTTATTAAGTGCTATTAGAAAATTCATGTGATATTGTTGCATACCTTAGCAGGGTGTAGTGTATGATCAGACATTATACTTTGTTTTCATTATTTTCCTTGTAGGCCACATGTAGTTAGGTCCTTATTTTGAAAATTTTTTAGACCATTGAAAGCGATGGAAGTGGTACTGAAAGCTAATAATGGCTTATTCTTCATGATATCAGGCTACTTAAGCAGTTTGCTGTCTTTTTAAAAATGAAACAGCTTATCCAACATAATACAGCTTTTATGAAATAGTACAGTAATTTCACAATTATAAGCTGCACCTGATTATAAGCTGCACCTCCCAGTAGCCGGGCAGACCATGGGATTTGTCCATATATAAGCCACACCTGAATATAAGCTGCACCTGAATATAAGCAGCACCTTTTTTTTTTTTAAAAAGCAAGGATCCATGTGTAACAAAGTAACAAATTAGTAAAAGAATCGCGCCAGCGTGGAGTTTGGTGTCAGGTGCTCAAGTTGCAAACAGTTTCCATAGACCAGCAAAGCCTTTAAAGGCAGCCCCAGGCGCCCTCCCGGCCGGCTCTCACTTCCGGGTTGGCATTTCGCTGAGATTTGTCCATAGATAAGCCGCACCTGAATATAAGCCGCACTACTGGGGTAGGCTGGATTCTTCAAAGAAAAAGGTGCGGCTTATAATCATGAAATTACTGTAATATTTTTCAGGTGCTGGAATCCTTGGACGTCAGGTCTCTTGCTTTAGAAGACAATGCAAACTGTGGCTATCACACAGTGATCACATACCTGTTAAAAGAAGCAAAATATGTTTCTACAGTGATTTTATTTCTTAAGATACAGGGGCTTTCCCCTGTATATAGCTACAATTGTCTTTGTTGATCAATTGCATTAATGAATTAATTAAATTTTTTTTAGATTAGTTTTCAAAACATCTAGAGGCAGGAGAGCACTTGTTTGAGTCTGTTGGCAGTGTGATCTGTATTTGCCCTTGGTCACTGATAGCAGCAACTCAAACAGTTAATACCAGTGCTCTTGCTAATGCGGTTCAGCTCGTGCTGAATTACTTAAGTGAGAGAAGGATGAAAATGAATATTTGAGTCACTGCATAACTGTGGATTCAGATGAAATATGACTAGGTGTTTTGAACTGTTTACAAAACAACAGCAAACAAAATGGAATCAACTCTCACCCTACCCTGGCAAAGTGTCCAGTGTTTCCCCACGGACCGCATTTGGACTGGGGTGAGATGTGATAACGCTCATTAGGTTTCTTCTCTGAAAAGAATTCAATTTGCTGCTTGAGGAGCAAGCCAAATGACTAGATTGATGAGTGTGCTCTGTGTTTGGATCTCTGATACTTGTCCATTTGTCATAAGTTTCTAAAATAGGAGTTGGAGATTCATCTCAAGTATGAGCTTAACCCTCTTCAGTGGCTTTTGTTAAAAGAAGCATTCTCTAGCAGGGTTGTAATTTCTTGTTTTGATGATTTAGTTTCGTTTTTTTCCAAAGTTCAAGTTTTCTTTACTTTTTCTAAGTGATGCTCAAATGCAAAATATTACATCATTGGTCACTGAACAGGAAAGCAAGTTCATTGGTTTTGTTCAAGCAAGTAGAAGCCAGGGTGAATAACAAGATCATCTTTCGTTATGATGATGTCATTAGATTTGAGTTGAGGAAGGGTTGACCTTTCAAGTACACAAGCCTAGGAAATATTATTTTACTTTGGTGGAATAACGGAGAAGAAATTGAATCATTAGCAGCATTGGCAAAGTTAAAAATTGCAGTCTTTTCATCCCTGGACCATACCTTGCTAGTGATGAGAGCTTTGTGAAACTAGTTAATTTTGTTTTCATTTGCTCATGTTATTTGGTACTGGTAGGCAGGCTGATCAAATTCCACCCATATTTTGCAAAATTAAGCTACTTTCTCTTACTAGATCAGTCCCATTTTCCTATGTCTTAAGTTTATATATTGAAGTCAAAGTTAGCATTGCTTGTGACAATATTCATTAATTTAAAAAGAAGTCAGCATTATATTATCCAGCTTTTGGCAGTGCTAAGGGAGTTAACCTTTGGCTGATTCTTCTATTTTCTATCCATCTGACACCACTGTAGTTGATGTGGGAAAGTGCTACTGCAGATTTACTAAGATGTTCCATTGGTGTGCAGGTCTACACCGGGACCTAGTTTTAGAAATGTTTGGTATCTAGCCACTCGAATATCCAATGTATTTTTGACACAGTCCAAAATTATTTGGATAGAAATTCAATATATTTTTATGTATGAAATATTCTAACTCTTAGATAAACTTTCTCTTGCTATGCATTTCTTCTGAGCAAAAATGAAACATGAATAATAATATTATTACTCTAAGAAGCCTGAAACATGTCTTGTGAATGAACATTTATAAAGGAAAGGATGTATAAGTGGTTAAGATAAATAAAGACTGTAGTCTTTATCATTTATGTTATAGTTATAAAAGAGTTGGGGTTTATTTTTGCCCTTTTTCTTATGCAATTATTAAGATGTGTTTTTTTAATGTTTTTTTTTTACATGAGGAAAGGGAAGTCACTAAGTAGATTATTACGTACTTGTATTTCAAGGTACAGTTCAGGAATAATTCAGGATGGTAGGGACCTCAGGAGGTCCTTAGTCTAGCCTATTAAAAAAATGGTCAGCTCTGTGGTCAGACCAAGTTACCGTATTTTCATGACCATAAGGCGCACCGGATTATAAGGCGCGCACCATAAAATCGGGAGGGATTGAGCCAAGGGACATGTGCGTGCCTGCTCGCAGTCCAAAAAAGCTGGCCCGGGCGGCTCCCTTAGCTTTTAATTGCTCAAGACAAAAGGAATGAGTTGGGGGCTGGCTGGCTGGCTCGATTGCTGGTGGGGGGTTTGAGGGGTCGGAGGGGGGTTGATAATTTGGTTGCTTTGTCCTTCCGGGGGGACTCTTGCCGGCCCGAACAGAGAAGAGAGAAGTTTCTCTGCAGTCAGATCTGCCCTTTGCCCCGGCATTGCCAAAGCCTCCAGCTTCTGAAAACAGCGTTAAAAACTGGAACCCAGAAACAGTGAGTGGAGTCTTCCTTCACTCTTCTCCCATCTGAGACACAGCCCTGCTGCTATTGCCTCACCTCCTTGCTCCCGCCTGCTGCCGCGGCTTTGAAGGGCCCGCCCCGCTCTCCACCAAAACTGGGCAGAAAAAATGAGTGTCTGTAACGGAAAAAAGGACTGAGATTAAGTTTTGTTCTCTTTTGACACTGATTTATCACAGCTGATGTTGTTCTTATTTGTCTTGTAAATATATCAGTAAAAATTTGTTATTCCTAAACCCATACTTTTTGCCTGAGAGCCCCTTAATTTCCAAATGATAGTAAACTGAAAGGGCGGAGATTTTCACTCTCCGTTTTAAGAAAAGCTCCTGCCTTTTGCTAGCAATACCTGTCCCCTAAACCAAGACAGATTTTGGCGCACGTGCCTGCTCGCAGTCATTTGTTTTCGAGCTTCATGTTTGTTGCTTCGCAATGTGAAACAGAAATTGTTTTGAGATCCCTTCAATACTCAAGGTTCATATATAAAGTGCACTGGATTATAAGGCGCACTTCCGGTTTTTGATCAAATTTTAGGATTTTCAGTGTGCCTTTTAGTCATGAAAATACGGTACACAGGGATTTGTCCAGTCTGGTCTAGAAAACCTCCCAGGATGGAGATTGAAAAACCTCCCCAGACAACCTGTTCCAGTGCCTGACCATAACAGTGAAGAAGTTTGATTGAAGTTTTCTCTCTGATTTATCCTGTCCTAGGATCCTACATCTGTCTTACAGAACCAGGAATAAGTATTTACCATTACTGATCTGAAATAGAGCCCAAGTGCTGCATTACCTCCATTGTGAAAAAGTTATACGTCATGTAACTGAACAACAATACCATGAGAATGTGCTGAATAAATCAGTATCTTGTACAAGTAGCCTTATAATTTAAGAAAGTTAATGATACAGTTTTTCTTCAATGTATGGTCTGGTGTGGTAGAATCTGTTCCATATATCTTTGTTCCATTACAAAGGTACTATTCTCATTATATAGATTGAAGTGTCTGTGTAACTGCTTGCTATGGTTTAAAAACTCTCAAAATAAGGGTTCTGTTCCCCTTGATAATGATCTCCAAATTTTCATTATGATGTTCGGCTCAGTAGCATCTTCATTGTTACATGCATTTAAAAGGAAATTCTCTATATTCTATGACTGTACAACATCCAAGTTGTCTTTATTGGGTATGGAGCAAGATAGAATTGGCCAATTTTGGAGGGATGTTTTGGAAATGCAGAGATTTGGAACTTGTGGTATGTCATGCTTCTATTCAGCTGCAGAGCCATCCACTCTGTGCATTTTCTCTCATACAAGCCTGTCTCATCTGGTGACTGATGTGTGTCACTACAGCCAGAATTCAAGTTGTCATCTGAGTCCAGCCAATAATCTCACTTAAAAACAGGGTAATATAACAGAAAAAAAACAATGCGGGAGTCAGTATTTGGCTCTATGTGGAAGAACACACCTTTCCACTCTGACACGGTGTGCGGTGGTACTGTGCAACATTGGAAATAACACCTTGTTAACAGTAGGAGTCTGCATTGCATAGATGGAATCAACTGCTCTGCTGAATCCAGGCACTTTATTGATGTGTGAAAGTTGATTATTTGAGCATTTGGTGGATTTTGCATAAACTTATGTGTCAGTTTCCAGGTAAAATTGCCGCTTTTTAGCCCTTTTTATTCACAGTCATCATACATTAGAGGTGAATATTTGTCCATTATTAGACAGCTTTATTCAAGGCAAACCCACCAATTGTGGGCTGCTATGGGAGCAAGTTTCATAAAAGCACAGCAGGCACCTGAATCTGAATGTGGGAGCTCATCAGTGAAAATCAGAGGAGTCCAAGGAACCAAGAGTTTGTTGGTGGAATAATCGTCCCTTAATCAGCTGACCTCTGGAAAAATAATCTGCACCAAAATGTTACGATACTGAAATGCTGGTAAGTCACATTTTTGCATGTGAATTATGATTTTATTCCTTTGGGAACCTTTTATGTCTGGATGCTTGTATCCTGTTCCTGACACACAATCTGGGGAACATTCTGTAAAGGGACAAAGAGTGCAACAGTAGATCTTTTCATTTTACCTTAGGTCCCTCTCTTTGCAGACCAAAAATGAGTAATATAAAGAGTAATATTAGTGACTCCTATTCTGTTAGAATTATTATCATAGAGATGGTATCCATGCCAAGGAACTTCTTATTCTCCACGTACAGCTAAAAGGAGTGTGCAGGAGATGAGAAGTGCATCAAAGTGCTGCAAGTGTAATGCCTTTATGCTGTAAATTGTTTATGTTGCTGTAGCATAGGTAGGTAGTTGTAGTACTGTGCACATGTACTAGTTAGAGTACTGCTTTCCTTTCAGGTTTTAGTAACAACTTTTTTCAAGTCCTGCGAGTTCCACAGCATAATAAGTAAATGCACGACACTTTTCTCCTGCAAAATCCACCTAACTTCCTATCAAAGTTGTTGTCTTGCTGCCCAAGAAGAACTGTCTTTTACTTCTCTCTATTTTTATTTGTTTTTGGGAAAATGGTGCTAAAGAACTGGGTTTTACATTTTGCTGTCATGGCAGAAAAGCTGGCATCTCACCGTGTCCAAAATTAGCATTTTACCCTATAGTGTGCTATGTACAGTGTAGCTGTTTCTTTTTCTCTCTTTCATCTTTTTGATCTTTTTTTCTCTTCCCACCCCCCATTTTCTCTCCCCTTTCTCCCACTTCTCTCCCTTCCCCCCACTTCCCCCACCTCTGCTGTCAGTGACCCTCTATGTACAGCTGATACTACTGTAGAATTGATTTTATAGATGTGGGAAACTTGCTTCCATTATAAAGGTACAAGGTGCTTGCTAAATATGCTAACTTCCTTGAAAAAATAAAATGATGCTTTTAACTTTCGAATCTGTGTGTTTCATTATGCGTGTAATGGAATTTTGAGCACAGCAAAACATGGGAAGTATTTGAAATCTGCTGAGAGAAGATTACTATGAGGTCTGAATACCTATCAGCTAATTTTTCTATTTCTAATACAAAAAATATATATTTAAAAATATACTTTAAAAAAAAGCCCAACTTTATTTTGGATGGGGATTCTTGAAAATGATACAAATATACATAATGTTTGTATTGTGCACATTCCTGTCAAATTGTGCTGCTGAGTGATCCATGAACAGACTTTTAGTCACTTTTTTTTTTGGAAGAATAATCTTTGTAACTGAACAGTGAGTTCCTAGTTCTACATATTTACATATGTGCTAGTTCTTATCTGGCCTTGAAGCTGTACTCAGGGACAGTTTGTTCTATGGCTGGATGCCAAATTGATTTTGATTTTAAGGAATTTTTAAAAAGATACTTAATAAATTAGGTCAATATGCCTGTTACATATGGTATGGCAATAATTTTGCCAGACATTAAATTGTAAAAGCAGTGATGTAATTATAATTTAAAGATGATTTTCATAGTTGTAATGGCCACATATGAACGGGCATTGCAACCTGTTTTCACACTTTATATCTTAGAATGACTTGCTTTTACAGGGAACTCTCTAGGCTGATTAAAACTGCACTTTTTTTCTGGGTATGAAATCTGCTGTTGGAAGATGAGCTTTTTTAGAAAGGGTTGGAGCACATATTTCCTGCTTGAGCATTAGACAGCACCTCCTACCAAGTCAAGCTCCTCTGATTACTTCTTTGAGTTTCTTTCTTCTTGGACTAGAAGAGAGTTATTGTGCATGAATGCTGAGATGTTAATATGGCTGCTCTAGAGGTGAGTAGGATGTCAGATTATATAGAAAAAAAGTAATTTTGTGATTTTTCTTTCTCTTTCAGGGAAAATACTGTGGTTTGGAATACATCATTTTTTTCTTAAACACAAGGCAATGTAGAGCAGCTGTTTGTTCTATGTGTATGGGTTTTTTAAATTTTTTATTTTTTTCCATTTCTGGGGCTTTTAAAAGTCATCTTTACCTTCAGGGATTTGGATGATTATGGCAAGTATTCTAGCCAGAAGATAGAAAACAGCTTGCTAGGGAGACTCCAGCTGGGACTGAAAATGCAGCAGTGTTGATTCCACATGTTCATAAGTCAACACATGAGGCCTCTTGACTGGCCAAAAATTAACTCAGTCTGTAAAAAAGGAGGCAATACCTTATCTTAAGGGCAATTATAATTCTGCTATTCCAAATATATACCCACACTTCCAAATTTTCTTATGCATAATGGTTATTCCATGAGAGTCTGACCTTTGAAGAAGCTCAGCTCTCAGCTCAAGCACTATCGTCCCTAGTGTGTTGTTCAGAATAGATTGCAAACTGCTTCCATAGGAAGGATGAACGTAAGCTGTAAATAATTATGAGAATGATGAATAGGCAAGCCTTTTAGTTAGATCTTTCCTTATCTAAATTGTTTTTTCCAATCATGATAAAAATATCAAAGTATGCTATAAAAATATCTGAGAAAATATCAGAGTCTGTTGCATAGAGGAAGATAAATAGCAGCTAGTGTACATCTGTTCTTACCGATTCAAAGACAGGCAGATGAGCTGATGTGGAGCTCTCTGTACTTTAACCTGGACTGTTTTCAGTCCCTTGGTTGTCTTAGATTTTTCCCACTGCATTGCAAATGTGTGCAGAATGCAGATCTATCAATAAGTCAGTGTTATTTCCTATTAGCATATGTGGTAAAGTTCTGGTTTTGTTTGTGATGGGAACAGCTGATGTCAATGTAGTTTTCTGGTCAATATAGCTTAAAGAGATTCAGAGTCCAAAGTGGTCCTGAAATGCATTGTACCTCTTTAGGCTGAGTGCTGCTGGTCTTTCATAATGCCTGTTACTGTTGATGTGTGGTGATGCCCAGTTTTTAAAAAATGGGTTTGTATTCCAGATTTTTGGAACATATCATCAGTTTATGGAGTTTTACCCATGTAAGCATTCTGCTGTCATCCATGTGACACAGTGGCTAAATGAGATTTTTACTCAGACAAAAAATTGTGCATCTTTTCCTGATGGCTACTGATAGATGTCAAAGGTGTGAGGTCAGTCTGCTCCAATTGCTATTTGGACAAGCCAGGGTTTGGTGCTTCCTGTTGTCTCAAGGGGATCCTGCATCCTGTGGCTGTTTCCTAAATTTGGCATGAGTGGCTCAGTGTATACAGCATGAAATCCTTCTTTACTGACAGTTGTCTATCAATATAGGAGTGTTGGACCATACAGGATTACAATTGAGGGAAGAAATGCAAAAAAAAATACTAATTTTTAAAATATATCTGATTTTCAGAATAAACTTTAAAATTTAGTTAAACACATTTAAATAGAAGTTCTTTTCAGTTATAACAGTTTTTGATGAGCAAATTATTGGGTGTTATTTACTGTGTGTCTGCAGCTAAATTACATATTTTTGCATTATAAATTTTTCAAAGTAGTGCGAAAAGGCCTTGGGAAGTGTGTGATCAGATATGAGAAATTTGTTTTGTAAGAGTAGACATGCTGGCTTATGGAATGTACATGCTTGTGCTTCCATAAATCTTGCTACTGGTTGAATATTTCATCTAGGGGATGGGGTTATTCATTTCATATCTATTTTTCACTTGTCTGTATACTCTATATGACTTCTCTGAAAAATGATGATAGTAGAGAATGAAAAAGTTCTGTAACTTTCGGGGTATTTTAAGAGAGAAAAGGTGGTCAATTGGAGTTGGTGCCTGTCTCATTTTTCTCTTTTCTGAACATTAAGGGCTCTAATCTTCCTGAAAAATGAACCCAGGCAGTTCACTTGCTGCATGCTTGATGTTGATGATGTGAGTTTCCAGAGTTAGAGTGAAATATAAAAATTTCTGAGAATACCCATTCTTGCTTTTTAATGTTCAGTGCACAAAAGAGGAGGAACACTGACGACCACTTTTTTCTCATATATAAAAGAAGGGTAAGGTTATTACAGGCCTCTTGAGCAATGAAAAATGTCTTGCGCATATCTGTAAAATCCCACCTATCCCTAAATTATCAGAATTTTTTCAAAGCTTCACAAAGTCTGCGTACAACAATTTGATAATCCTGCAATGTCAGAATGGGAGCCCAGCATTAACTTTGAAGTTCTTATCCATGTATTATAAACCAAGTTGACTCCTATCATGTTCTTATGTTATTTCCAAACATGCTGGAAATTATTTGAATTCCTTGTGATTTGTGTCATAACTCCAGACACATTAAATGTCCTATGAAGTATGTCCATACATATGACCAAACCAGAATTTTTATCTTGAGTGTTTTCCTAAAAAGATATTGGTCCACAGAAAACTGGCAGGTAGCCTTTATGGCTGTGAAGGCAGTTCTGAGCTATTTGGGGTTTTGATTGTCATTGCCTTTTTCAATGTTTTCTGTCACCGCTTGCCTTTGTAGGAGTAAAAGCATGTATGTCTTTTCCTCCGTGGCACGTTAAATGGAGTAGTAGCATTCCTCACTCAGAAGTGTTATTTCTAGATTTTTTCCACACTGCCTTTAACGATCTGTCCTGGGCTGTGGCAAAAATGTCAAGAGTCAATGCAGTTAAGTGTGTCTGCCCTGCCACATTATGGGGACTGTCCCCATAACACCATCTCGCTACTGACGGTTCCATGCTGAACCTGATAATTGTTTTCTGAGTTGTTGTGTTTGAATCAGCAATAAAGGATTGCTCTCCTTTCTAAACCATATTATTATTAATAAAACATGTGCCAGAGTGTTTGCAAAGCTGGCAGCACAGTGAGACCTTTTAGCCTCTGTGCCAGCCAAGGAGCCCTTGAGACAGCTGTCAGTACAATGGCACTGTTAGAAGCACAGTCTCTGGAGAAAAATCACTTCTGGCCAGTTACTGTAAGAGTCAGAAATGTTAGTGATTTTAAATGAGCAACAGAATTATTTGCCCAAGTAGTATTTTTAAACCTCTAGTCTGCAAAAATGGTCAGCTATCTATATCTCCACCTTGCCAATGCAAATATGTCCTAATTTTGTGACTGTTTTGCCATTTTGAATCTAACACTCCTGTTCATGAGTGGATCCCATGTGGTGGTGCCTGGATGATTTCTGAACTGCAGAGTTGTTTGCTGAAGGCAGTAGATGTCCTATATTAACATTAATAAGATTCCTGATGTTGTATTGAATGACATTCTTATAAAACAAGGTGGGGAAACACAGATTAGACAAAACCATATTTGGAAAATAACATGAACATGATTATTGAGTTTGCAGGAAGGAAATGATTTTTTTATCAAGTCCTTCTTCACTGTTTTAATTTAATGATCTGAAGATTATGGAACTTTCAAAACATTTGTACAGCTTGAAAGGCTAGAGTTAGGTTTTCATGGTTCTCGCTAGAGAGGTGGCCTGAAAAAATCAGCATCTAATGCTGGCATCTCAGAATGGGGAAATAACTAGGTGTAAATGGCAGCCCAGGGCAGGGGTATGGGAATCAAAACAAAATAAAAACCTAGCCTTGGGCAGATGTCATGGATTGTGATGTGGCAATGATTCCTTGGCAGTAATAGTAAGGCTGACATCAGGGTCTATAAATGGAAGTGCTGTTTGTAAAATAACTGAATTTTTCTGTTTGGTCCTGTAGTGGCAATATGTGGTGGTCAGGCTATGTCCTTCTAAGGGCTGCGCCTCAAGGAAGATTTCTATCAGTTAGAGAATATCCAAGGCATAGCAAAAAAGTTAACCCACGTCCTAGAAAACATGACTTAGAAGAAAGAGTTGTTCTGGCTAAGGGGAATTTAAGGAATAGATGTGTGAGTCTTGTAATATACAAAAATGTACTGCAGTGGATGAAGGTAATCTGTTCTCTGTTGTGTTGGTTAGGACAAGAAGTGAAGGTCTGAAATTGCAGGAGTGAAAGTTCCATGTGGAGGCGATGGAAATGGGAAGTACAAAGATAACCACAGTGAGATGCAGAGATGGACTTGGATCAGTTGTGGTCCACACCAAGAGGGCTCTAAAGACAAGCAGAAAACCATTTGACAGGAATGGTGGAGATACAATTGCCCCTAACCTTGCTGATAAATAGATTTTGCATGAATGATGGATATATCAGCATGAAATTATCATTATATAGACAGTTGATAAAAACCCAAAAGTAAGGCTTGACAAACAGAGTAAGAACTCAGCATGTCTTACTCAAAGACTATACTTGTATTTTCCTCCTACCTGTCTGAGGCAGAGCAAGAATGGGTGTCTCTGAGTATAATCAAGATCATGAAGGTTGATTTGATTTTTTTTTTCCAGTAGAAGGTTGTCTAGACTTTCTCCTTGTGATGGTGTGCACTCCCTCTTCAGGTGCATACAAGTATCAGCAAATAGCAATTGCAGTAATTTCACAATTATAAGCCGCACCTGAATATAAGCCGCATAGCCGGGGAGACCATGCGATTTGTCCATATATAAGCCGCACCTGAATATAAGCCGCACTTTTTTTTTTTTTTTTTTTTTTTTTTTTTAAAAACGAGGATCCATGTGTAACAAAGTAACAAATTAGCAACAGAATCGCTGCCAGCTGGGTTTGGTGTCAGGTGCTCAAGTTGCAAACAGTTTTCATAGACCAGCGAAGCCTTTAAAGGCAGCCCCAGGCGCCCTCCCCTGCCAGCTCTCACTTCCGGGTTGGCATTTCGCTGGGATTTGTCCATAGATAAGCCACACCTGAATATAAGCCGCACTACTGGGGTAGGCTGGATTCTTCAGTGAAAAAGGTGCGGCTTATAATTGTGAAATTACTGTATATTGCTGTACATATTGAGTAGTATTTGAGGATGCATAGATATGTTTATTTTTCAGTATTTGCAGGCACAGAATAGGTTAAGCTTTATCAAAGGCTGTGACTTTGTAAATTTGTCTCAGGTTTTCCTGTGGAATAGCTATGGAAAATAATTATCCTCTCTATTACCTTGTGTGTGTAATTTCTGTGCTATGAAAATAGTTTAAAGAGAATGAATACTAGAGGTTTTGGTGGTTGGGCTTTTTTGGTTGGTTTTTTTTTTTTTTTTTTTTTTTTTTTTTTTTTTTTTTTTGAGAGGGAAATCAGTAATCTGCATTAGTATGCTGTGTGTTTTCTTTGTTACTGTTGCTTATAACAGTGAAAGAAAAAGCCCATAAGAATGTGCAATATTATTTAAAATGTCCTCAGGAACTTACAGTGGCATTGCTGGGTTTTGAGAAATTTCAGTTTATCAGCATCCCTGGCTTTTAGGTGTTCATGACATTGGCACTATTCTGGGTTGCTGTTTAAGAGCTAATGTATTTATGTTACTTTGCTTTGTTTCCAGGGTTCTGGAAATTAGTTTTCTCAGATATTGCTGCTTAATAGGAATTATTTTTTTTGGGTATCAGGTATTTGTTCTAGCTAGTCCTAACACCTAAAGGGAGACCAGCCTGAACAAGAAATGGTGATGATGTGGTTCCACTTCTCTTTACTGAACTGACTCAGCAAGGGAGGGAATGATATGCTTCATCATTTGAATATCACGTATTACAACAAGTATTTCCAGCAATTTTCAGATGAACATGTAGGAATGAAACAGAAATCTAATTCCAGATACTTTATGCCTTGCAACTTCTCATTATCTTTAGTTTCAAATAGAGAAGTCATCTTTATTAACCTTACATTTTTCAAGAGAAAAAAAATTTCAGCCTTCAGCAAGAATTGAGAACAATAAGTTTTATTCAAATCTGGATATACCAGGGAACTCTACTGACAGCATGCTTGTGAAATCTGTGATCTACGCTCTGTGCCATAAAGGGGAAAGGAACCTGTCCATTTTCTGTCATGAGTCATTTTAAGAGTGTTGTATTCTGTCCTGCTCCTTAGTTAAAGAAGTTCTTTCTTGTGGTTAACCTTAGCAGATTTCTGCTATGACAGGGAAAGGTAGTGATGGCACATTTAAAGAGTCAGTGAGTTTCATACTAATACCATGCTCTTATCTAAACAGATTGTAATAAAAGTAACAAAACAGAGAAGCAAAGTCTCACATGTATAAAAATAAAATAAAAATAAAGTATTATTTTGTACAGCTAAATACTTTGAAGATAATATGCAGTGTCAGAATATTTTTCTTGTAAAATATTTTTCTTGTAAAAGACATAAGTCAAAGAGCAAAATTTTTTTTTGCCTTTGCTGTGTTGTAGCATATGCTTGTGCTTGGCAAAAGTAGTGGCAGAAAGCATGTCAAACAACTGCTTAGAGTATTAAAGTTTTAAAAAAATGTCAGAGAAAACTGGAAGCTTGTTAATCCACAGAAATCTGTCATAAAGATTGCATTGTAAGGTGGTTTCGGCATGAAGTCTAGTGACATATGGGAGCTTAAAATATAATCTAATGATATATCTCTATCGGTGAGATGTTTATGTAACATGATTGCAACAGAGATGTCTTTTCTTGTTAATTTATTAGAATAATGAGAGTTGCCATCTTTATAGAACAATTAAAAAAACAAGTGTTATTCAGAAAGATCTTAGTGTCAGGACCAAAATGCTTTTTATTTCTCTATACGTTTATGAAAAAGAGAAATTTTGCATCTATTTTATTTAAGACTCATGATTGTGGGAGACAAATCAATGTCCAGTTTTGTCGATTCTGTAACTGGAAAGCACGGGGCTGCTGCTGAAATATTTTCTGTATCTGAGAGAACAATAAGTCTCTGTTGGCTTGTTATGTGAGGTAGGGAGAGTTGTATGGGGAAAATGCCATGCAATTGCTTTACTATGGGCTGTGTCATGATGCAAGTATACAGCACAGTGAATTAAGGGAACACATTTTCCCTAGAGGGATCTACTGTTGGGCTTAAGAGCCCCCATACTTTATTCTTAATATAGTTTAGAGCAGAAAGATGTTGGAGGATATTAGTCCTTTTAACGCTGTTCAGGTATGTGCCAGCAGCATACTTCATGTATCTGTGATGCTTTACAATTCTTGAGGCTATTAATGTTCACAGCTTATAGCAAATATAAAAATGGCACAGTTCACAGGCAAATTAAACATATTGTTTCATGACTCTGGCTTAGCTGTATCTGCATTTTCCCCCCTGTAATATGTGATTAATATTAAAAGTAATTCCATCCTTTGGTTCAGGAGAATGTCCTTGTGTTTTGTGATTCTGCTGAGCTCTTCTAAATGCTGAGAGAAATTTAAAAAAAAAGCACTTTAGAGTAGTATTTGTCTGATGAGTTAGTGTTTAGATCATCTAAGGATAATGATCTAGCTAAATAAATTGTTGTGTCTGCCTGTGTTGCCCACAGAAGGTTGTACATCCCCTGAAATTGGGTCGTCAAACCTGGCTTACAAGGGGATGTAACCTTCTGGAGGTTAATTTTCCCAGTTTCTGCATATGGAGTCCAGGTGTCTAGTCTGAGTCTCAAGATTAGGATTGTGAATTTAGGGATGCTAAATCTCTCTCTAGCCTGAATTCCTCTGTTAAAATCCTCAGAATTCTCAGAACGTTAATTCTGTCCTTTTGCACTATCAACATTTAATATATATTCTGTCTTGTTTATTCTGCTGGTGAAACTGGAAATTTCCTCAAATCCTCATATTCTGTGTCTATGGAATGTAATTTTTATGTCTAGGCAGCAACTCTAAAATCTGGACAATTGATCATGGGTCTTACTGCTTGCCCATGAGTACCTTTCTTTATATAAATATATTTGAATCCTAAGAGGCTTTAATCATGACAGTTCATTCAAAATGAGAATGGTTTCAGGTTAGGTATAATCATCATTTGAAGGACTGTATGTCTTCAGTCATCTTTTTTATTGCAGGAAAAAAAACCTCTTATGTGTTGTAAGTATTTATATCTCTAGATTCTCTCAGAGAAAATTTCTTAATTCCAAAGTAATCTTCGGAATGATCAGTCATCTGGGTTAGAGGAGCTAATACCGTAATGTCGGAAGCAAGGCTTAGTGTCTCTGACATGGTGTGCACTTTTCCTTTTTTTTTTTTTTTTTTTTTTTTTTTTTTTTATTTCCTGGATATCTAAGCATAACCCATCCCTTAACACTCTTTTCTACCTGTTGAGCAGAGCCTTGGTAGCTCACTCCTGTGTGGTTCAGGGAACAAAAGCCAACGTGGTGACATCATGGCATACTCATATGAGTGATATTTTTTCAGCTGTATCTGTGTTCTATAGAGAAGACTGGTGACTAAATGCTAATGGATATGTGAGTACAATATTACAAGGAGAAGAAGCAGGAAATGTTAAATATCTCAGCTATGTAAGTGGTGCACACTGGGACCAGGCCCTGGAGACCCCACCTGATCAAAATTCCCATTTAATGAGTGCTGCTGTAATGTGTAGAACAAGGAGCATTTCTTTTCATAGGTCAGGTCACTGATTGTTGTTATTTGCTTGACAAAAATTTGTATCTTTTGAAGAAAACTCATTTATGACAGTTGTGTCCCAGTAAGGTGAGTAGCTAGTGTGGAAAAGCACTAGACTGCCAAGAGATTTCTGATTCTACATTTACGACTAATTTGGTCACTTCTGTGACTTGTGGTGATACTTACCTGTGCTGTAGTTTCTTTTTATACTGTAATAATGTTTCTCTAGCAAACTAGAATGATTGGGTTTTTAAGAGTACAGAACATTAGGAAGAAGCTGCCTATAGTAAGAACAGTGAAATATAATATAGTTTCTCATAGGTAACAGTACTACTGTAGGAGAACTGCTTAAGTCAATTGTATTTCCAGGTTAGCAGCAATAATTGTTATCAACATTATGCCCTTTGCATGTAATTACCTCTTTATTTAAAGCTGGTTTTGTAAAGCTTTTCCTCTTCCACATTTTATGATTCAGGCACCTAATGACTCCCCAAGAGAAAGCACACCATGCACAGTTTGGCCCCATTAGTAAAAACTGCATAATAAGATAATACTATAGACTGTTACACATTAATTTTCCAATTACTATTTTTTGCCTTTTTTACAGATTCCAAGCAGAAACTGATAGCATCAGATAGTGTATGGGGTCAGACAAATCTGATTTGTCTCTCCCAGAAGATTACAAGCTATATGCTGCTGGCTTGCTTGAACACAATTAACAGATTATATTATATTCTTGCTGTTTTTACTTTAAAAATAGTTTTTATCTTATCAGTATTCACATATAACATTTTTTTTTAGATCCAGTATTATTTATGTATGTATTTTTAAGAAAAGTAAATTTTTTCAGGTAATCAAGAGATTTTCAATACCAACAGGGTTCGAAAAATAGAGCAGGTATATTGAAATCCAGGGGATTAAATGCACTCCACCTGATTGCATTTATGTAACATATGCATGAATTCCTGATTTGGTCCCCTTTCTCTATTTCTTTGACTTAAGCCTTTTTTTGCTTTTTTCTTAAAAAACAGAGAAGCATTTTGAATTTAGCTAGTTAAGATGTAATTTTCTCACTCAAACCAGCCTTCTTTTATCTGAAATATTCAGTTATTGCCTTATGTTTTTTACTGTATAGGAAGTTGACTGACTAAAACTAAACACTTTGAATATTGAGGGCATTTGCACATGAGAAGGGGATTGCAATGAGGAAAGAAAATCCTGCTTTTGAGTCTCAATCAGTCTCCAACAAGGACAGAGAATTTTTTGTCTTTTTTTATAAAACTGTGAGTATCAAATATGAGACTAAATGTTTGTCACAGGAAACAGACGTTCCTTTGAAAAACTAAAAAAGTCACAAAAAGCCCCAAACAGAGATCAGAATAAGCCCTACTGCCAATGTTATTAATGGCATCAGTGCTCAAGGAGACATGAGGATCTGGAATATTTCAATGAGAAGCCCTCCGGTCAGAGTTTTTAGGAAAACTTGTGCAACAAGGTCATGCTGGTTTGGATACTGCAATTACGTTCTCATCTTTGCAAGCAGACAGAGTTTTCATCTGATTTGTATGATAGGTTTGAAAGTGTTTTGTTGGGATTTTGGGGGGTTTTTGTTTGGGGTTTTTTCCTTCTCCTATAGTGTAAATCCTGACAGCACAGGTGGGAGGTCAGAACAATTGAGAGCGGAAGATCTAAAGGAGAGATGATGCTGTGTGAGGCTTTCTGTTTGACATGAGGTTGTAAATTTAAATTATGAAATTATACTATTACCTACTTTTTATCAGAATAAAATATAAAATTGATGTGGAGCATATTTGCTTGAGATCAGTGACACTTAAATCTGATTTTGGAAAGAGGCTGAATTTAATATAGCTGCCTTCACTGTGTAAAAGCCACATATGTTAAGTCTCCAAGATAAAGCCTAAAGTGATAGAGTAAGGGTCAGCACTGTTAAATCATGACAACCCAGCTTGTATTGATTAAATGTGGTGGTTTTGGTAAGTATGTGATGAATAAAGGCAAAGCCATGTATTTAAGCATATTCCTTGCACATTTTTCAATTTTCTTACTGCTGCCTTGCCCCATTTTAGTTAAAAGCCTTTTCTTATTAAGGTAATTCATTATTAGGATGAAGAAGAAACAATATTATATGGAAAAAAAGAACATATTAAAATGACTTCTCAGCCTTGCATATTCATCAAAGCTAAATGCCAATAAGGTGGGACTTCTTCAGTCTTCAGTAACAGCTAATCTACTTTAGCAGTGGTTATTCCTAGACAGAAAAGAAACAATTGGAATTATTATTATTATTATTATTTTCTATATAAATTAGTGATTTTATATTCCAAATTAGGGATTTTTTTTTTTCAAGTACATCATTAGGATAGGGGGAAGAGGTCTGGAGGTGAGGAACTTCTGATTTCTTAGTGATTGCAAATTCTTCAATATATTCCTGTAGTTCATTATATCCTTAAGAAATAAGATGAATTTTAAGTACTCAGTGGGAAATAAAAACTGTATCTGTAAAGAAGGAATCCTTTAAATTGGTCTGTGTTAAAGATAAACAGTGTATATAAATACAGATTTATGTATCTAAGCCAACATGCTTCTAAAGCATCAGTTCCCTACTTAAAGTACTAGGTGAATGATACATGTACAAGTGCAGAAATCTTGGGTTTAGCTATTCAAGTTAATGTACAGAAAATCAATGGAAGAGGTGAAATGTCTGTCTTCAAAGGCACCATTATAAAGTAGAGCCTTGTATCAAAATCAAGAGTGATCTCTGCATGTAAGTGACTCAAAAGTTTCTTTGTGTTCCCACAGAAACATTTATTTGCAGTTTAAACTATTGAGCAGCCAAAACATGACATGAACGGGTTGTTTTATTGTTTTGCTAGTCTTGCTAGGTGTAGTTAAAAGCATGAAAAATTCACTGTCGGGTAGTATCGACACCAGTCTACTTCAACAAAGACAGAAAGCATGTAACACATTACTAATTTTAATAAGAAAGATTACAGTAATGTCACGATTATAAGCCACACGTGAATATAAGCTGCATTTTTTAAATATTTATTTTTTTTAGTGGGGATCCACGTGTAACAAAGTAACAAATTAGTAACAGAATCACTGCCAGCGGGGTTTGGTGTCAGGTGCTCAAGTTGCAAACAGTTTTCATAGACCAGCCAAGCCTTTAAAGGCAGCCCCAGGTGCCCTCCCCAGCCGGCTCTCACTTCCGGCTTGGCATTTCACTGGGATTTGTCCATAGATAAGCCGCACCTGAATATAAGCCGCACTACTGGGGTAGGCTGGATTCTTCAATGAAAACGGTGCGGCTTATAATAATGAAATTACTATAGTTAGATGAGTGACAATTTTCCAGGAATTTTCATTTCATAGTCATTGAATAGAAGTGAGAGGAAAGAGTGCGTTCCTTTCCCCTTGAAGTTACTTTTCACTTAAAAATAAAGTAAAATAAAGTAAAAGGGTTTCTCTGCTTCTGCCTGTATCAATCTGTAGAAATACTTCAGCCCTTACACAGTGAAATGAGTGAAGGACTCTGTGACTCCCAGCCTAAGTACCAGAAGGATGTTTCTTTCTTGGCACCTACCTGTCTTCCTAGTTCTAGTAACTTCCAGAGCAGAGTGGTGCATTGCACAGCCTTAAGTTCCCCAGGTCTGTTACTAACAGTAAACTTAGATTTCTTTTACTGTCATAGCCTTGCAGCTGCAGAATGAGAGCACAGTGAAAAAAATAGCGAGAGTGATCAGCAGAAGAGCAATTTAATCTTTGATGAGAGACAGAGCAATAATGGAAAGTGGAAATTCTAGCCTTTGCTACAATTCTTTGCTCAATGTGCTTTTTGTCAGACAGAGAGCAATTCAGCTTTTTGAATTGAAACCCTGTTTAAGATATCTTAAGTAGTGTTTTAGTCTCTTAAAATTAATTCCTCTATATTGCAGAGATTTAAAGGAAGGGCTGCTATAGGAAGAATAAAAATACCTAATTTTATAGATGCAGGTTATAATTGATGCTAGGTGCACACAGGAATTGAGGCATTTCTTTAATCAACAGCTCACAGGCACTTTTCAGCAGATAATTATAGTCACTTGCTGACTGAGAGTTGAGTTAGGGTAACCAAATGCTCTAGGTGAGAAGGGAGTTGGAAGGAAATCCACAATGCACAAACAAATAGCAATCACACAGTACATATCATGCCCTGGAGGCTTTCTTGCCAATGTAAAATAAAACAAAACAAAAACAAACTTTTTCAAAATAAATCAGATTTGTTAAAGGTGAATATATTTCATGAAACCACTTCAGAACATATAGTAATTTCTATTGCTTCAGATGACTTGGTGAGATGGACTTCTAAAGCATTATTTTTTCTGTTTCATGACTACCAGTAATTGTTTTTATTTCATCTACACTAAGTTGTAGCACTTAGGGAACCAGTAATACATAGATTTAATTCACAATTTCCCACATCACAAGGCTTTATTTTGTTTTCAGTAAAATTAATTGAAAGCAATAGCATGTGTACACCTTCATTTTATGATGAAAAAATTTATTATCTAAATTTAGTTAAAATTCTTATGTGAGAATTACAGTAATGGTGCTCCATATTTCTGTTATTCAAAGGGTAGCCTTGAGGCAAAGATGAATTTTTCTGAAACACTCTTTGCTTTGAGGTTTTAAAAATTATTGTCTCTCTCATTATTTATGTAATTGTCAAAGCTCAAAGCTTTAATCTTGATGCTTTATTTGTCCCATGCTGTAGCTCCATGTGGATTTACTAATAGTAGGGTTCATTAATGCTGGGTTTCTGATATGTATTCATTTCATCACTAATAGGATAGGATTTTAACTCGTAAGTATAATGCTGATATATGTAATGAATGGCTTAATCAGTGGCTTCATCTTTCATCAGTGAGGTAGTCCAGTGACTTGATGTTAATGATAATGAACTTGCTAGTGAACCTAGAGAAAAACATTAACTGCAGTCATTAAAGGTAGAATTTAATTTGGATTTTAATTCACAATGTTAGTTAATGCAACAACTTGCAAAATGTAGAAAATGCTCCTCTTAGACAATATAACCATTCTAGAATTTTAAATGAAGGGTGTGTTTCCGGGGATGTTTTGCATGTGTATCAAAGCAAATACCAATTTTCTCCTAAACAAGTAAAAAAACTACCAGGAGAAAATGGTGATTATGCAGTTCATGGTTTTAGTTGATTTTAAAGACTTCTACTGTTGGGAACACCAAAAAAAATTAGTCATCCATATTTCAGGAGGTGTTCAAATATCTTTAGGTAAGTAAGCGTCCTCATTGCTTTAGACATCCAAAAGGTGGAATTTAAGAAAATCTTAAATTAATTAAACTTGAAAAAAAACATTATAGATCTCCGTTTTCTTGATTCTGCTATGTGGCTGGGAAGGTGTTTTTGACTACCCTTCCAGATGGGATATTCTTGTTGTATCCCAATGAGGAATCCAGTTTCACTCATTTTTAACTTCCCTGCCATTTTGACCTTGTTTTCTGACAAAGGGAACGAGCTCAGGGTGGCTCATTTGCCTGCTTGCTCTGTGCTGTGGGCAGAACAATTGTGTCCCAGTCACCACTCACAGCTGCTTACAGAAAGCGCTGCAGCTTCACAGAGGGGGGGTGAAAGATGCAAATAAATGGGATTTAAACTGTGTGCAGAAATAGCAAAATCAGCATTTCAGTGTTCCAACAGTACTGCTTGGCGTGGATTAGGATTTTGGAATGCATCAGAGATTTCTGTAGCATCACTGGTAGCTGAGAAAGCAGCACTTCCCCAGTCTAAGGGAAACAAGGATCTCAATGCGACTGGAGGATCTGTCTAGCAAATGCAACAAAAATTATGACTCAAATGTTTGTTACTACATATTCCTTGTCACTTTACATTTCAGAACAGGTGTTAGCCATGGTCTTCTGGCAAAATTTTATCTTTGCTAATTAAATTCTGCCTTGCTAAATTCCCCCTGTAATTTTAATTGGATTTTGTTTTCCTCCATACATTCTTATGTGAAGCTACTTTATGCTGTTAAATGACTGCATTTAATTGGCATATTTCTTAATCCCTAATACATATAATGATAATGTGGGAAGTGATTTGAAATTAATTAATTTTAGTAGCTAAAACCAATGAAATCTTCATCAGACAAAACTCATTCATGGCTTCTCTTAGTTTTCTCAAGTGATTTTATTTGGCTAAAAACTGTGTTAGACAAATGTCTCTAGGGAATGCACAGGTAGAATTGCAAAGTGTTTCTTTCTTAAAAAAAAACCAAAACCGAAGCCCACCTTTATCCATGCTGGGAATTGATTTTAAAAGACAGTACGGCAGTACAAAGACTGCAAAAGAAACTAAGGTGAAAGATTGTTCTCATGAGACAGAAGTCTGGTACTAAAAACTGTTTTCTCTATGCTTTAGACAGATTAGCTCTCCATAAAACTATGGATTAATTTGCACATACCATAAATATATAGTTTAAACTAGGTATTAGTGAATTTAGGTGAAAATAGAGCCATAAACACTTCTAGTCTATCCAAGTTGAAGTAAAGGCAGACAGGTTTAAAGCAATATTGTTTCCTTTGGATTTTCCTAATGTATTTCTAATTAATTTTCCTTTTTAAGATGGGCCTTTCTTTGTTGCAACAGTTTTTGTCTTTTCCAAATTCTATTTGATTTTTGCATTCCTATAATTTCAGTTCTGAAACACATCTAACCTTTCAAAACTAGAATGATTTTACCCTTGATCACACTGGTTGTCATATGAATGAGTTTCTAATGTTGTGGTGATGGTGAAAATAAGCACCCAGGACTAGCTCTAAAATTTTTCTGATCACCTTTTTCCAAATGGAGTGATCCTACAGAAAATGGTAACAATATGAAGCTATTTTCTATATTTAATTGCTCATCAAATAGCCTTAATGGACAGGTCATGAATACATCTGGGTTAGTGAAGAGGACAAAAGTGCAGCACAGATTTTAATTTTTTTTTAGTTGTAATTAAGCTGTCAGGCTGCCTTCTATGTGTTAAATTCCGTCCAAAATTAAAACAAATAAGCTTTGGAAGTAACCTTAGCATTTAATATTAGTAGGTCCTTTAAGTGTTCTATAGATGTTGGTGTAATCTGATATTGGAAGGCTTTTTATTGGTGGTGTCAGCCATGTGTACAGTAAACTTCATGGAGAGTTTAGGGTGTGCCTGAGGAGGTGTAGAGGTTGTTTAAACCACCACAACTAAATGTGGTTCATCCTCTCAGAGAGCTGCTCCTCTCCATCCTCCTTTTACTGGCTTCCTGGTATTCACCATGGTGACCACAGGAATATGGGTCCTTTGGTGGGGATGACCCATTCTTCATGGTCACATGCATTTATGTTTATGGTTCTCATTAGTATTTACCATTACTAATGGCCAAGCAGTTCCATCCAAATGAAGAGTCTAATGGGCCTCCAGGGAGAGCTGCTCCAGTTCATCCCTTTCAGTTTGTCCTTGGCATGTATCTGTACTGACAATTTTCAAACAGCAGTGCATTTATTATGACTTCGTAGATCTGGATGGTTTTTTTGTTTCCTTGAAGAAAAAGTGTCCTATGTTTTCCCTGTTGACTTGGCAACACTTTTTTGTTTCAATAGCTCTTGATACTTTAAAAAACAAGAATTGGTCTGTCTTTCTGTATCTGTGCTTGGTACAGGGAAGGTAATGAAAGTATTTCTCAGCTTCAACACTTCCACACATGTTGGATGTTATTACAGATCTTATGCCCTGGAAAACATTGAGCTTGCATACCTTCCATTTGTCTAACAGCTCTATGAGATGTTCCAAGTCAGAGTGGCAGTTTAAAGCCACTTGGGACAGGTCAGTTTTTCAGTGTTCCCACTTCTAACTTTTGACACAATGACACAATCAAACTTATATGAGAGACATCACTATCTTCTACTCAATGCCTTACAAAGATATGTTGTTTCACATTGATTCTTTGCCACACAAGAGGCCTTTAATTTTAAGCTTTGTACAAATTGCTGCTTTATACAATAATAATAATAATAATAATTATAATAATAAATTTCCTTATGAATACTACAGCATACATGTACTTGTAAAATAAACAGAGTACAGCAGTAATTGAATGATGCAAAATTGGGAGCACCACAGATAGGACAATGGCTTGATATTCATGTTTACAGGGTGGCTGTTAGATACATGCCTCAGGAATATGTTCCTGACCCATGACAGTTCCTGGACACCAAGGATGCTGTAGAGACGAGGAGGAATCCAAGTTTCATATTTATGGGAGTAGAGCTCACTGTACTTTCAGTTTCTTGCTTCTGCACTGAAGCAATGTGTTCCCTACAAGTAGCAACTTTTCTGATTCATAAAGCCCACAGACACATACAAGATAACACTTCCAAAGGAAAGACAAAATTAGAAAACAGGAAAATAAATGTAGATAATGGCATGTGTGATACACATAAGCCTTGGGTTGTAAGGGTAAGTGAGGAATGCAAGTCACTGTGTAAGGGAAAAAGCAGTTTAAATAAGGAACAGACAGACATAGGTATGGAATACTATAGGTTTATCTGAAAATAGTTATAATTGTTTTGGGGGAGGAGGTTGTAGCTTGGAGGTGAATTTGACTCATTACTCCTTCAAGAATGATTCTGTGCAGTTACGTCAGGAAAGTATAGTGACTATGAAGTACTAATTATAACATATTCCATTGCTGAATAGTTTATTATGCATTATTGTATTATTCATGTATTTTTCCTCTTTGTTTTTTCTGAAGAAGGGTATTTGTTTCAAAGGCACGAGAGAGGTGCAGTCCACATGGGGCTCTCAGCAAAAAAGTTATAGTTCTTTAACTTTTGTATTTGAGGCTTATTTCCTTTTATGTATGTTAAAATATTATACTGGATTCATCGTAATGAACATTTATATGCAGATATCCTGCTTTTCCAGCCCAAGAGGCAACCTTATGTAATACATATTTGCATATTGACACAGTTGCAATACTAGAGGAAAAGAGAAAAAAATTCAACAGTGTGTTAAAATCTGCTTAGAGGGAAAAGTCCCTTTAAGGGTTGGCGTTATCTTGTCTCAGTCACATCTGCTTCATGAAATAGGCATAGCCTCGAGCAATGCCTGGAGTTGCAGCTCAGATTAAAAGTGAATGTTAGAGAAGTTATAGACAACTTTTTTAATTTATAAACTTCTGAAATGTGATAATGAAACCTAGTATAGTACATCAATGCAGATCGGAGGAGAATACCAGATACTGAGTAAAACAGTACATTACCTATAGAGCAGGATTTAGCATGGCTTTGTGGTACATAAAAGCCAAAACTTTAAATTGGACTACATCAAGTAAACTTTTCTAGTAAAGAAAATGTGGATGAGGTTGCATCTGCCATAGATTGGCAGAAGTTGCTACTTAACAACATGTTTGAGGCTCTCAGGGTTAGTCTCCTGTGCCAGATAAATGCAGAGAGATGAAGTAGCTTTCATTCTCCTTTGGCCTTGTCCCCATCTCCTATTAAAACACTTGCAATCCCTGCTACCTTGTGCATATCCATCCACAACCATTAGCATCTTGTTACCCACCAAATAACTTTTCTCTGTATACCATTTATAAAAGCTGGAGGGATGGGTGTCAAAAGAATTTATTCTAGCCTCTTTCAGCATCCTAGGAAAGTAGTTGGGATACTGCCAACAAATCTGTGCTGTCTTTTCTGATAGCGGTGTCACAACAGAGTTTCCTGCAGGAAAGTCTTCTGAGCCTTGAGGCACACAGCTCCCACTAAAATTCTTTGAAGAGGCAGTGATGTGGTTTCTGATACCAGCCAAGCTGTGTGAAGGACATCTAGAAATGTTACAGGACTAGTGCAATTTTTAGAAAATAATGATGTCGATCTAACAATATCATGGTCTTTAATTAAAGTTCCTATAAACTTCATTTGCATGGCACTGTAGAAATAGCTCTCCACATCAAAGGTAAATGTAATTATCCCTGAAAATCTTGTAGATGACAGAAGATTTATCCAGATAGGAAAGAAAAAGCTTGCAAATCTATACATGTGGATAACTTTAGAAGGAGCATTATAGCTTACTCATTACTAAAAGAAAATCAATTTCTGCAAGTTCAATGTTCAAATCCAACCATTATTCTACATGTGTAAGAACCTATGGGAATTTTTATGTTCTAATCATGTTTCAGTATTGGCAGTAACAGGTTTTAGCATGTTCCTACTAGACAGTCTATGAGACCAATGTTCCTAAACCTTCATAACCAGATTTTTACCTAAAAGTACAAGTGTTCTGGATACTGTGATGTGCTTCAGGCAAAAATGGAATAATATTTTAGAATATTACTCACACTGCATTGCAAGCTAGCATATGATAATGAATAAATATTTTTCTAAATTGAAAAAATGGCACAGCCACAAACAGAAGGGCTTTCTTCTACAAATTGCATTTTTCTCCTTGTGGCCTTGTATTTTTAATACAGCTACGGAATAATTAAGCAGAGTGGAGTATTAATGCAATTTTATAAATAAGGTTAGGGTTGCCAGATGTTGTTCATTTTTCCTCTCTGCTTTTTTAATGTCCATGAGCATTCAAAATGTAGGCTGGTAGTGGGTTGCAGGAAACTTAGAACATTTGGTCTTACATATCTAAGGTATTAAAAATTGAGCTTGTGGAGGTGCTGCTTTGCTGATTGATTTGTTTGGATATACCCCTCACTTCTATTTTCAGTTTCAAAAAAAACCAATTCTTAAATCAGACAAAAAGAGCAAACAGCATACACAGCCTTTTCATTAAGACTTTTCCAAAATAAGTAAATTGTGAAATTCATTTGTCTAATAGAGAACAATATTCAATGGCCTTCATAATTTCCAGATCACATATTGTTTTGGAGAGCAATGTTCCTATGCATAAATAGGTTAATGTAGTCAAATGAGATAAAAGTATAGGAATCAGCTCAAATCATGAAGATAAAATGCAGGCTGTAGTGATGAAATTCATGGTTGGGTGCAAATACAAGTATTTGGTTTCCCTACATGAGCCTTGTCCCTACTGAACGGAGAGAGGAGAAAATAATTTGTCATTTACACCCACTCAGTATGGATGTACATTTTACTATAAAAGTTCTGTTCCAGAAATATGGACTTTCAAAAGTAGAAGATAATTGCTAATAATTATTTTCAAAGAGCAGAAAGTGTTTAGCTTTGCACAGAGTTCAGTGTTGAGACATTTCCATCAAATATATCCATTTCCATTCAAAAATATATTTTCAGAATACAGTTGAAAAATTCAGTGTGTGTGTATATATTATGTATATGTGCATCAAAGTATAAAAAATTGTTCCCTCAGCACCCATGTTGGCTATTTAATATTTGTACTTGTTTGAATGCAAAACCAGTGAGACTCCAAGTCAGAAATACAATTTAATAGGGAAAAATAGTAAAATACATGCAGTAGTACCAAAAAAGAAAAGCACTTGACAGAGTCAGAATACAACCTGACACCCTGCTAGTTAGGGTGGCGGCAGCAGTCCAGATGAAGTGGTCTTGCTGAAGTGGCAATCCTGTAGAAAAGATCCAGTAGCTCCTGTCTTCTGGTAAGAGAGCTGCCTGCTGTCTCCCAGGCCCCACATTATCTCCAAGTGGGAATGCCTGACTTCTGCCCCTAGGCAGAGCATCTCACAATAGGATGATGTTATTTTATCAGTCATGCAGTGGGTCCTTGATGGCCCATTAAACAGGAATGTCTCCCGGAGGGAATTATCATAGGGCAGGGCATTGATGGCCCATTAACAGGAGATAGTCCGGGGGAGGAGCAAGGACAACACTGTCCCTCCTGTTTTTTTAATAGTTTATGGAGATGGTGATTGAATACATACTTTGGGCACATCTTTACATTGTAACCTAGGACAATATTATTCCAAAAGAACACAGCACTTTCTATTTAAATCATTATTTCTATGTGTCCCTTATTTAAAAACACTGAAGAGTTTTCATATTTGATTCTGGGGTTGATGAGATTACCCTTGCAAATTTATGGACTTTATAAAATGATCCAGTTAATATATGAGAGGCATCTTTCATTTACTGAATTGTTCAGTTGAACAATTTTTAGCTATGTTTATTAAAGTATGTGCACCTCACTATCATGTTCTTTAAACTGGAGTGCTTGATTATGGCAGAAGGTTCAAGCAGACCTTGAGCAGTCTCTTGGCAGTCAAAGCTCTCTCTTCCATGTAGATCTCCCATTTCAGCTTTCTGGGACATGTGCTTTGTCTCGGACTGAGACTAAATCTCAAGAACTAGGATAACAACATTTGTTTTCCTGTAAACAGTTTCTAATGCCAACCTTGGTATTGATATATTAATATCAACCTTGATATTGGAGAGGGTGGGCTTTTTTTTTTTTTTAATATAAACTTATTTTAACTTTGACTTGTTTTCATTGATTTAAATGTGGAAGAAAACAGCTATGAATTACGTAGTAAGATCGTAAGTCTTTAAACATAGGAAATAATTTGTATTTTCACTCCATTGATTGTTCTGGAAAAAAAAGCCCATTGCCTGCTTATATCTGATTGCACTTGTCTTTTCTCAATTTTCAATTGAGTTCTGTTCATTTTGTGATTTAATGGCATTGAAATAGATCACTTAAGTAGTCTTTTATTCCTTTTTATCCTATGTATGTGAGTTCAAATTTAAATAGAAATCTATTACTGCCTAAATGTTGCTTTCCTCAGCAATGATTGGTATCATCTTCATGGTTACATATTGCAATTTCCTATTGCATCTTTGAAGATCTACCATTATGAGAAGGGAAAATAAATTTATTGGTTCTTCTCTGTTGCTGTCAATAAAATTGAAATTTAAGAAAATAGTTCATTATATTAGTTTTCTTAAATGTTTTCTACCATAGTCTACTTTTAACTGCAAATGAAGCTAAGTTTCCAACCATCTTTTCTGTCAAGCACAGATTTGTCATATCTCATGTAGTTACTTGTGTGTTCAAGAACTCCTTTTTTTTTCTATGGTATGTGTAATAAAGAATAATAAACTTTACTGCAGAAGTCTAATGTATACTTATCTAGTATTTTAAATTTAAAGATTAAGGGTTTTTATCATAATTTTAGTAGTAGTGACAGTGAGAAATGCGCTTAGCTCTAAATTTATATTGAAAAGTGTTGCCACCCATGTTTTCCTCACATATTTGTTTAATGCTTCACTGAGATAACCTTCAAGATGATCCAGACTTAATCAATGTGCTGACATAATGCTGTCAACCTTATCTTCAGAAAAGGTCATCTGCTAAATGAAGTAAGTGGGTTAGAGAATAGGAACTGTGGCAAAATAGGGGATACATGTTTCTGTGTACTGCATTGAACATGCTCAGTTATCTAATGATATTTGTTTGCCTATAGAAATCAGATACATAATTTCCACAGTGATGGAAATCCCTGGACTTCAGCCATTTAAATAAATAAAACTGAGCCAGATGTGTTGTATTTTATTGTGTTCTGGGATATATTTAATGTATAAACCTAGCACTTGCTCTGCACAACAAAAGGATGATGGAAATCAGAAGGAAAAGATGAAGACCATTCTTGTGAGAAGGATGTGGGAATGATCTGTATTCCAGCCTACACAGAGAGTGTCCAGTTGTCCCTGAAGTCCTAAAAGGAACTTTGTTCTGATGCCGTGGCACCCGCTCTGTGCCAGCCACCATGACCTTCCTTTCACCAGGCACATTCTGCTCCACATACTCTTGTCAATGCTGAATGAGCTGTTAGGCTTGCAGGATCTCCATAGTGTTGAATCCAGCAACTTTTTAGATCATTCATACTGGTGGGAGTAACTGAACTCAAGGAAGCAGAAAGATTCAAGAAATAGCTGTGTTCCAGGAGATATTATTGCATGGATACTGTTCTGCCTATCTGTTTCTGATCTCTCTTTCTTTTCCTAGAAATATTGTAGCAGTGGAAATATATTTATAAAAGCATTTTGCAGGAGGTGCTCTAAAGTATGAATGATTTTCAGTGAAATCATTAGGGGGAACAAAAATTAATGTGTTCCACCAGGATACCTATTCTGTAGATCACTCATGCCTTAAGTTTTATTTTCATATTTTCCAGATTGTGTTCTGCATTAGTATGTAACTCTGAACTTCACATAAAGTGTTCTCTTCACAGTTTAGTTAAACTAAACAATCCTTTTTCAGCCTGAGAACCAAGACACCATTGCAGCTTTGGGCCCAAAAAGTGCAAACAACAGCGGATTGAGGAGAGCAAACTGGGAGGATGGGTCTTCATAACCTGAAGCTGTAATTGGACAATTAACCCCAATATGTAAAAGGACCAAAACTTATAAAAGTGTGAAAACTCATGACACACTGTCCCTCTTGGGTCCATCTCGTGTGGCGTCACGGCAGGCTCTTGTACTGCCCAAGGTATATCCTTTTAAGGCCTTTTTTGTAAATACCTGCTTTATTCCTTTAACACTATCTGGCCTCTATTCTAGGTAGCCTCTTTAGGCATCATTACCAGGCTTCCTGTAAGCAAGAATCAGCCTGATGTACTTACGTGAAAATTAAACTTGATTCTGCTAACATCATGAAAATCCTTATATAAGGCCTGGAATCAATTTTGTAATTTCACTTGTTCATCAAAAACATTTTCTTTTTTTAAATAGCTGTATAATTAATTACAGCATCACATTTCTGTCTCTTTCTTTGACCCACTGTACTCTCCCATGGCTCCAGTAAGGAGCCATTTGAAGAACCTGAAGATGATTATTTTTTGAGAATGTTGCCAATTTAATCCAAAAATCAATTAAATTTCACTGCAGTCAGAAAATCCTCTTTGTATCCAAATCCTCAGAGCCTTACGAGGAAAAAGCCTTTGAAGTGAAATGTAAGAATTTTGATGTTTTATGCAGAAAGATGGAATTTAGAGGGGATGAGAAAGAGGAGAAAGAAACAAGTATGATGTGCTTTTTTCCAACTGCTCTGGCATACAAACTCTGTTTTTCCCACTCACCCTTGTATCACCCTGCTGGTTTCAGCACCTCATGTCTTGTGCTCTCCTCAGCTTTAAACATCTCTGCAAATTCAAAGAAACACTTCTAACTTGCTCTTTCTGCCTATGTTTTTTAACGAATAAGTGAAGGCTGAAGTGATGCAGTGAAACAAGTTTGAGAGATCCAAAAGGCTTCAGAATTTCAAAACATGCTTTCCATGTTACTTACGATTTTATAATTTTGCTGTTTACTCTGTGTAAATGCAAAACTGCTGAAGAAAATCTTGAAAAAGGAGGGAGTAATGGTTCTATGTTTAAAAATAAATGAAATTATAGCTATTGCTACTAAAGGTATCCTACAGTCTGTTATACAAACAGGATTAATCACTTAATTTAATATTTCTTTATAGCATCCATCTCTTTTTACTGGCCCTGTAGATGTCAAGTTCTTCAATTACTCTGAAAATTTAAGACCTGCATTTATGTAAATTAATATATTATGATTGCTACAGTTGTAATCAAAACATTCACTTGGGTATAGATATAATACATGAGTTCTCTCCATTTTTTTTTGGGAAGCTACTATATTGTGAGTGCCTAGGCAAACAAAATCCATTTGATATCAGCAGAAGAAATTAAATAGTTGTTACTCATTCCCTATCTATGATGCCATAGGTTTTTTTCTATAGTTATGTACATTTGTGATTTTTTTCCCCTCTAAAATGCCATTTGTATAATGCAATTCTGATATTCCCCACCAGGTATATAGTGTTCATCTTGTGAATGGTTGCTTTGTAATAGTATTTAAGTGCAGAATCTGCTGTAAACTGAGTTCTCATATATTTTTTATTGGTGAGGAAAAGACAAATACCTCAGATCATAAAAGGGGTAGTGTGGTCCCAGCATTCACCAAGTCTACAAACCTGCTAAGCAAAAATTTGGAACCAGCTGAACTGTGCTTCATCATAATTCCATACTCTCAATGCTCAGAATCACAGAAATAGGTTGCAACAGAAGGAACAGTTAGTTGGATAAGCTTTAGCAGCTGGAGGTAGGATTTAGACAGTGGCTTTTGTCTCATGTGTCTCCTTGTCAATGCTGAATTGGTTCTCCGTAGCTCTGAAATGATGCAGGATGTGTGCATGTATTGCCCAAGCTCACACAAATTCCTGATGGTTCAGAGCAGAGAGAGGTTAGGGCATGGCCTCAGAATCCTCTCTTTGTTTCAGGCACATTTTCACTATTTTGCATGTTTATGTCATTCCTCCCCACTTCCCCTCTCAAAAAATCAACAGATGGCTTATTTTCAATCTCCAGGTGCTGCCATAGTGTCAGTAAAGTAGAGCACTTGAATTCCTTCACAGTTGCACACTGTAGATATAAAATATCTCCCACCTGTCAAGTATAAACTGCAGCATTGTGAGGCAGTGGATACTGAAAAATCCTGAGTTTTTCAGAATAATCTGCTTCTTCTGTTGTATGATGTTTCCACTAATTATCTTGTGTCCAAATATTTTCATTTTCAGCCAATAATGTTTCAACTTTAATTTTAGGTTGTTTGTATTGGAAGAATTTCCTGATTTTGACTTGTCTTGAATAGGCTGGCAAAAATGCTTTTATAGTTTCTATGTGAAAAGGTTTTTATTTTATGTTCTACTAGTTTTTCCTCCACCATGCTTAGTCATCTATCACTCCTCACTGTATACACGGTGATGAACTCCCTGTCCCTGTTAATGGAAGTCAAGAATGCTTTGCTTCTCTCAGGATTGGTGCCATATTACCAGGACAATGTATTGATTTGGTTGACTGCCAGTGTGTGATGCATGACAGAAATGAGAAATTGAACTTTCTGAACGTGAAGTAAATTGTGCTGCTGATGATATATAAATAACTGAGGGAAAAGCAATCAGTCAGATGCTCTCTGCTGGCAACAGAGTTATATACAATTTAATATATAGTAAACCAACAGTTGTTTTACAGTCTAAATCAAATAGTGTTCTGTACTAAACTTGTATTCTTGCAAAGGTTACTTGGAAAATTTTTGCGTTTAGTGTGTTTATGTTTCCACTTTACCAACATGTGGTCTGATAATTTAGAAATACTGAACTGACTTTATTAACTCTTTGGTTTTTTTCTTGTAAAGAACTGTAGATTGTTTTTTCTAGACTGCTTATTGCTGCTTTAAATTGGTTGATCTTTAAATAATTTTCACTTGTAAGTAGAGTTGTTTTGAGTCCCAGATACCTGCAGAAGGAGTTTATTATAGCCACAGGTAATTGGACTTCACTGTAAAACATCCACTAGAGAATGAATAAGCCCATTCTCTCTTTTGGCAGATGTTTTCAGATATTGGACTTATATCCAATTATCTTTGGGTACATTAGCAGTACACAAGAGCATTCATGTGCAGATGACTGTAATATTCTTTTCTCTCCTTCTCCATGCTCTGAAATGAATGGGATAATTTATCCTTTTTGGAAAGAGAGAGAAGAGCTTTACTTTTAATGAAAGCTTACAGAGACTTCCTGAAATTCTTCTTATTGATGCCTACTAGCAAGTCCTGTCATTCTGAGTCTGTCTCAGCTTGTAATTTGCCCAATGTAATTCCCTTAAGCAGCAGAGTGTCCTTCCCAAAGCCATCCAGGGTTGCAGTTTGGAACCTTCAATTTGAACCTTTGGATGAGAGTTTCCAAGGATTCCTCTCTCCTAAGAAGCAGTTGTCAATGTTTGCTTAGTCTTAAGGCTGCGAGAATACCGGCAGAAGCTAAACCATATCTTCCTGGTAGAGGGCAATGCTGAAGCATATTGCAGTCAGCTGGAATGTAAATCTGGAGTTCTCTTGTGTGAACCTGGGTAGTATTACACAGCTCAAGGCTAAACTGTTCATAGGCAGCTCAGGAGAAAAAGTTTTTCTAACAGATATTCTAAAAAATACAACCAGATAAAAAGCATTTTAGCCTTTTCATAAACTTTTTCTGTTACATAGAAAAGTGGTTTTTTTTTTTTTTCCTGCTGAAACTTATTTTAGCATTTGGTTTCTTTCAGAAAGAAACAAAATAAAAATAAAATATTGATGTATTAGCTGTGAAGTTACCAGTTCACTTACCTCAGCATTAAATAAGTTACCTCGATTAATCCCACTAATTTCAGTAAATGGTATTAGAATCTGGAACTTGCCATTGGAGGGCAGGGTAGATGTCAGAATATCAGCAAAACTTGATAGTATCACAAAGATACTCCCAAAATAGTAATATCTACCTTCCTAAACTCTCTAAGGATGTTCTGTTACATTTTTCATAAAATAAGGTGCAGTAAATTGCTTTTACATCTCAAGATCAGCCAATATAATTATAAATCCTTATTTTATTTTAGATTTTATTTTATTTCTCTCTCTGAAAGACTAGAAAAAGACCTGACAAATACAAGCTGTTGCTAGGCTGTTGCTGCCTCTTTTCTGAAGATTGTGACCAGGAAAATAAAATATAAATATAAAACTCTGGAATTGCTATCAGCATACTATAGGAATGTATCTACCAAAATGCTTTTTGACAACTGTGTGTATTCGATAGATTTTTATGGTTTCAGTGTTTTTACAGATTATTTGGTTCACATCTTCAAACTTGCTTGACTTCTGCTAATGCTGTACACCTGGATTCTACTTGGATTATCAAAAATTTATGATATACAGGAACAGGTTTATAGATTCTATGCATTATTCCTTGAAATTCAGTGGTATTTGAGCACTCCAAAATGGTGTTTAGTGTACAATTTTGTCCTTTGTGTGTGCATGAAGACTTGAAATCAAAGTTTTTTATCTATTTATTATCTCAATTTGCAAAAAAGTAATGGTCATTATTACGTGTTGATTTTATTTACAACTTCTGATGACAAAAATCTTTAGATTAATGCATAATGAAACATTAATGAATATTTTATTTCCTGATTATGTAATAGATTTATTCTGATGTCTCATGATCATTTCTGTACACCAACTCTGGAGCGTGCAACTTGGCTCAGCTGCCACTTGGGAACACAGATTCTTTTTGCATGGATATGTTTTATGACTGTGTGAACATCTGCTGTGTTCTGGGGTGTTTTTTTAGGTGGTGGGAATTGTTTTTCTTTGATTGATTTCTTGTGGGTGGTTTTTTGCCACTGATGGGTGTTGCATCTGCTCTAGTTGCTTCCTACGAGGCCTCTTGCAAGCCTTACTGAATGTGGCTCTCTTTTACTTCATTCAAGCCATTTTAGAAAAAGAATTATGCTGTTTTTTACAGCTAAAAACTAAACATTGCCAGTGCTGATGTTTCAGCTCAGAGAGAAAAATTACAGCAAACTCAAGCCATTTTATCCAGCCTTGGGATCAGAAGTTGCCTTAACTCCACGTACAGTTGCTATCTAGAGATGGAATGGAATGTGTGTAGTCTTAAGGCAGTTTTAGAGGTGTGTTTTGTTAGTACATACATGTAATATGTCTTAAAAAAAATGCAAACCCAACAAATACCACAATACGTGTATGGTTGCCTTTTGAAGTTATATTTGGAATGACCTGTCTCTGTATGCTTATAAGTGGTTTTATTTTAGAAATATATTTTATGTATTTTGAGTTAATGAACTGTTCCCCATGATGTCAGAAGAGATCTGTATCTCACTTGTTTATTCCTGTTTTTATAGATGGCTATACAACAGATGACATTGAATTTTACTGGCGTGGGGGTGATAATGCGGTCACAGGAGTGACAAAGATCGAACTGCCACAGTTCTCCATTGTAGATTACAAGCTTATCACCAAGAATGTTGTTTTCTCTACAGGTTTGTGGAGGGGAACTTAAAAGGGGAATTTTTAAAAAAAACTTTTAAAGCTGGATTAATTCTCAGCATGCAGTTGAGAAGCAAAACTTGTAGAAACAGGAATAAAATAGAGCAGCAAATGTGAATTTGGAAGGCAGAAGTTTTCATTACAGCTTTCATAGTGTATAGGGCATCATTCATTAACATATGAAGAGGGCACAGTAATCTCTCATGTTAAGGCTCATCAATGAACTGTATTTTCCGTTAACCTATGATAACTGATTAAGCCACTTATTCCTCTGTGCCATAAACCCAACCCAACATGTAGGAAATTTAGAAACATTTTTCTCTGTATTTTTAGATGTTTCTTTTGCCAAGTTGGAGATGTATTAGACTAATTATTTTGATTTCAATATAAAATCTTTAAAATGCTTTTTCCAAGATTTCCAGTTTAGCTTATTCTAGAAAATGTATGACTTTCTGAAGGCTGAAAAGATGCTTTCTGAAAAGGAGCCGAAAATCAGATTGGATTTAATTAAATTAAAAAAAGAAGCAAAGAAAGAAATAACTAATATGTTTCAAAGACATTAAATTGTTCAAGAGAGAGAAGAGATGGATTGGGCTTTTACTAGGAGATGTTTTCTGTCTATTTGTGTGTCAAAATAAATTATCTTCAAAACTCACTTTCCAGATATGGGTAGAAATCATCATTGGAGGGAATATTGAAGGATTGTACATCCCAAATTCTTCAACAACAAGCAGAAATGGGACTTGAAGAATGATTTCCAGGCACCTATATTAACAAACGTTTCATACACTATAATATCTCTGGTATCCAGTGACAAAAGATGAATGTTGCAGTTTTTGGAGAGAGGTTTAGGATAAGGGTTACACTGAAGCTGAGACACAACAGTTTGTCAGGGAAGGGGCATTTCTTTGTTGCTTTGTTGCTCTGATGTGTATTTTGGCTGTTGAATGTTGATTACCAGCTGATAAACAGCTAGTACATCTTTGTATCCTTAGCATAAAAGATTATTTAATCCCAATTCTTGCTGGAAATTTTGCAGCTCAATATCCTGGATATTTCAGCTCTGAGTGTACTATGTTGAATGAAAAATATAACCAAAATGAAAGAAAGAAAAATGTTTTCAGGCATTTTCCAAATAAATTATGGCCATACCAAATATTCTCTTGTAGGTGCCTACCCAAGGCTGTCTCTCAGCTTTAAACTTAAGAGAAACATTGGTTACTTCATTCTGCAGACCTACATGCCTTCTATTCTGATCACTATCCTGTCCTGGGTTTCCTTCTGGATTAATTATGATGCTTCAGCTGCAAGAGTTGCTTTAGGTAGGCATTTTTACACGTTTCATGCAGTGCGCATTAGCTGAATGGTTTTTCTAGCTTCTGGCTGAGTGGATGGTGCATGATTTGAAAATAAAAAATCATGTGTTAGGTCTTTTTATGTCTGGCTTGTTAAGCTTTGTGTTATTTGAATCAGCATTTAAAACATCAGAATTTAAATAAAAAATTAAAGTGATGTCATGTCTGAATCAGCTAACTGTATAATCATTGTAACCAAAATTAGCCTAATTGTCTCAATATATTTAGTTGTTCTTTTGCTGCTTGTTTTTTCTCCAAAAAGAATTCACTTAGCTTGCTTTTGACCGTGGCAGTGCAGAACACATGTTCAGAATTGTGTTATGGATTATAAATTGCTTTTCCTTTCAGGAACTAAATAAAGTTTTACTAGGATTGTATAACTTAATTGTCCTTACGTTGAGGAAGGAGGCTGTGCCTCAAATCCTGTGTCCACTTCTAGGCTCCTCACTTCAAGACAGACATTGAGGGGCTGGAGTGTGTCCAGAGAAGGGCAACAGAGCTGGGGAAGGGTCTGGAGCACAGAACTGATGAGGAGCAGCTCAGGAAGCTGGGGAAGCTCAGCGTGGAGAAAAGGAGGCTCAGGGGGGCCTTCTTGTTCTCTAAAACTCCCTGGGAGGAGGGGGCAGCCAGCTGGGAGTTGGTCTCTTCTACCAAGTAACAAGGGAAAGGACAAGAGGAAATGGCCTCAAGTTATGCCAGGGGAGGTTTAGATTAGATCCTAGGGGAAATCTCTTCACCACAAAGGTTTCCAGCCCTGTCAGAGGCTGTTCTGGGAAGTGGTGGAGGATAGCAATTCATGAAGGGATTTAAAAGATGTGCAAATTTGGTGCTTGGGGACATGGTTTAGTGGTGGCAGTGCTGAGTTAAAGATTGGATTCAATGAATTTAAAGGTGTTTTCCAACCTAAACTATTGTAGGAGACTGATTTTTTTTTTTTTTTCTTTACTGTTACCTTACAGTCCAAAAGCAAAACTTTTTCCCTAATCAATTTCCAGAGTATTTGTAAATCTCATCCCATGTGTGCCTGTTTATTCTGTGCCCCTCATCATAAGGAGCATGTTACAAAAATAAGTATCTCTATTGCCAAGTTTTGTCTAAATCAGACTGATTCCTGCCAGTACAGCTCTTATATAGCTAAAATAAGTAAATGCCCATAAATTATGCCATTCAAAATTTTATATTTTAATGTTATAAAATATATCTGAATTTTACCAGACCTTTCTGTGTAGCATTTTGCCTTAAGAATTTGAGACTGACAACATCCTGAAAATGCTGGAGAAAAGCAAGATAAAGTGACTGTAGCTTGTAATTTTTAAGTGAGACTCATTACAGAAGGTTGCAGTTTAGCTGGTTAAATATATACTTATGGAATCCAACTACTGTTTGCTTGACTGAGCTCAATTTATTACAGGTGTAATGTTTTTTTATGCTATGCAAAATATCCAAGTCCAAGATAAAGACTGAACAAAATGTTCCTGAAAAAATTCAAACACAAAAAGGAAGTCTATAGGGAGTGGCCGCAAGGTCAGGTAGCCTGTGAGAAATACACCAAAAGAAATCTGAGCAGCCAGGGATCATGTTAGGTAAGCTAAAGCCCTAAGACAGAACTAAATCTGTCCAGGGATGTCAAAGGCAGCAAGAAAAGCTTCCATCTGTCCAGGGATGTCAAAGGCAGCAAGAAAAGCTTCCATAGAGGTACTGCAGTGCTAAAAGACAGTAAGGGAAAATGGAAGTCTTCTCTGAAAGGAAACAGGTGGCCTGGATGCCCAGGGTCTGGAGAAGACTGAGGTACTGAACACCTTTTTAATGTCTTGCTCTCATGGACGTGTGCTCCAGACACATTGCCCAAGTTGAAGAAGGCAAAGCCTAGGACTGGGAGAATCAAGAACCACCTGGTTAAGGGATCTTGTCTGAGACTGTCTAAGGAACCTGGGGATCCCAAGCACAAGTCATTGAGACCTGATGAGATGCATCTGCAGATCCTGAGGGAAGTGGCAAATAAATTGGCTAAAACTATCTGTTATATTTGAGAAGCCATGGCAATCTGGTGAAGTTTCACTGACTAGAAAAATGGAAGCAAAGCCCATCGTTTTAAGAGGGGAAAAAAAGGAAGACTTGGGGAACTACAGAACTGTCAGTCTCACATTGGTACCTGTCAAGGTCATGGATCAGACCCTCCTGGAAATTATGCTAAGGCACATGGAAACTGAGGTGATTGAGGAGAGCCAACCTGGCTTCACTAAGGACAAGTTGTGCCTGACAAAGTCTGTGGGCATCTACTATCGATGCCAACACTGGTGGAATGAGGGAAGAGCAACTGATGTCACATACCCAGACTTGCACAAAGCATCTGACACTGTTATGCATGAGATCCTTCTCTCTAAACTGAAGAGTTATGGATTTGTTGGATGGACCACTCAGTGGATAAGGAATTGGCTGGATGGTTGCACTTAAATAGTTGCAGTCAACAGTTTGATGTCCAAGTGGAGACCAGTGACAAGTGTCCTCAGGGATCTGTGTTAGGATTGGTGCTGCTTAACATTTCTGTCAGCAACATGGACAATGGGATTGAGGGCATCCTCAGCAAGTCACTGAGCTGTGTGGTGCTGTCCCCATGCTGGAGGGAAGAGATTCCATCCAGAGGGACCTTAACAGGCTGGAGAAATGTCACGAAGATAATTGCGTTACTGGAGCACCTCTCTCTATGAAAACAAGGAATTGGAATTGTTCAGCCTGGAGCAGAGAAGGCTCCAGGGAGACCTTCGAGCACCTTTGAGAAACTAAAAGGGCTCCAAGAGAGCTGGAGACAGACTTGGGACAAAGGGGTATGCCTTTAAACTGTCAGTGTGTGGATTTAGATTAGATTTTTTGAATAAATTATTCACTGTGAGTGTAGTAAGACAGTGGATTTTGTTGCCTGGAGCTGGGGCTTCTCTATCCTTGGAAATATTCAAAACTAGTGTAGATGAGGTTATGAGCAACCTGGTCTAGTGGAAAGTTCCCTGCCCATGGTGCTAGATGGTTTTGAAGTTCCCTTCCAACCCAAATCTTTCTAGGATTCTATGAATATGGACAGAAGTTAGAGATATCTTTTTTCCACCAGGGGAAAAAAAAATACATTTTTCAACTTAGCATTTGAATAGTATAAATTATTATTCTAGAAAATAAATTAAAATTCTTTCAATCACTAGACATCTCAACTCTTTTTTTCCAGGAATCACAACTGTGCTCACAATGACAACAATTAACACCCATCTTCGAGAGACTCTTCCCAAAATTCCATATGTGAAAGCCATTGATATGTACCTTATGGGGTGTTTTGTCTTCGTTTTCATGGCTCTGCTGGAGTATGCATTGGTCAACTACATCTTCTTTGGCAGGGGACCTCAGCGTCAAAAGAAAGCAGCAGAAAAAGCTGCCAGTGCCAACAATGAGAAGTTGCGAATGGATGTCAATAAGGTAAACTCTAATGGAGATAACTTTTCAGCATTTTCCCAGGAAGGCAGACTCTCACTTCTGTCAGACAGTGCTTTACAATGTAATTTCTTGTAGAAAATGAGTGGAGTGTAATTATGATGACCTTGTCTTAGCTCTGCAGAGCAGTGTACTTAGCCACCTCAGCAATGGATGCTGCCCTCTAGCCTGGAAAGCTGAATGACTTGTTTCTAAAGCATGCAGTCAGTGAAGCTTTACTGAGAGATGTTTTCTTAGTTAGAATTTAGACTTTAACAATCTGTTCCAAAGGAATAAATCCAAAATGATGGCTGTATATTCTAGTAAAAGCTGGACAGAACATTGGAGAGAAAACCTAAATTTAACCTGCTTTCATAAATCTTTCAGATGAGCTGGGTAAGAAATATTTGCCACAGAAGTGTTTAAAGCTTGACAAGTTTACATATTTTCAATGTATAATGGGCCAGGATACTATTGACTAAATGAGTCTCAGGAATGTGCTGTATACTTAATTTTGAATCTAAAAGTGGCCCCCTAGGGATGGAGAATTGAGGCAGAAAAGATATTTGCCAAGATACACACTTCAGGGAGAAGTATCCATTATGCTTAATGAAAATGGAGCCATAAAGCACTTGTAATTTATCACTTTGACCATTTTGAGATGAATCTGTGCTGAATGCAAAAGTGTTCTTAGTCTAAAATGTATAAACTTTCACACGCACGTGAAACTGGAAAATTAAATAAGGTTGAATTATATTTGGGGGGTTGGGGATTGTTTTTGTGGGTTTTTTTTGGTTTTTTGTTTGTTTTGTTTTGTTTGTTTTGTTTTGTTTGTTTTGTTTTGTTTGGTTTGTTTTTGTCAGGGGAAGCTCTTTGAGTTGTAATTCATCAGGACAGTCCAAGGAGAAAAAAAATCAGTCAGAATAAAAAAAAAAAATCTGCATTAAAAAAACCCAAGGGATTATTTTTCAGTTGCAAACTTAAGTTTCATACAACTCTAGTAGAGAAATTTCTAATGTTTGTTCAGAACCTCTACACACATAGTGGGCCTGCAGACAGAAGACTATTTTATTCCAAAATCCATCACATGTTGATAGCACAAAATAGTTTTATAATTTATAGTTTGTAAGAAGGAGAGTTATATTGCCATGGTTCAGATCTCATCCATTCATTGCTTTTTTATTTTTTGATTGAACGGAAACATATTTTAATGAATAAAGGCATACTCATAATCAGTTTAATTTTGATGTTATATTAATACATATCACCTTCTAGCATAGTAAAGTTCATGAAGACACTGTAATGTGTTTTTATTTCTAGTGGTGATTTTTTGCAATGAAAAAAACATCTGTGGGTTTTATTTAATTTGTCAAGGGTTTTGTTTGGGGTTTTTTAAATTAAATTTCACTTTTTAAAAAATGCTATAAACTGCCCTGTAAGACTAGGCTAGATCTGCATTTACTTGAAGCCTTTCCTCTAAAATCAATGGAAATTTAAGATCCATAGGTGTCAGAATACCACCTCTACCTGAGGTATATTTTTGTACACCTTGCTTCACTTGGGGTGTTTTCAATATTCTTGTTCATGTAATCGATCTTTCAGCTGCATAACAGAATAGCTCAAGTCCAGTAGCAAATTGCTGACCATGAAAACGAATTTGAAAGTACTAACTGGTATGCTAATCCAATTTGCTAGGTAGAGTAAATTTATTTTAATTGTTTCAATTGTTGCAGAAATTTACTAGTTTACACAAAGTATACTGTGGAACACAAGTAACAACTTCATATGATTTGTGTTTTTTTTTATACTGAGCCTTTTAGCTAACTAGGCCAGCATGGTTAACAGTTGCCCTGGTTTGAAAAAGACAGTTGTGCTAGGGAAGAGCAGGGCTTCACTTGAAATGGAGAAAGTAAATCCCTCCCTTTGAATTAGTACAATTTTGAAATTAAGAGGCTCTCAGGCAGATACGGGGATAATAACAGTTCTTTACTAGTATATCTAACAAGACAAACAAATCAACAACAACTATGAAATTAGCAACAAACAGAGCAGGAATCCAGTTCCAGTGGTTTTTGGGTACAGGCACCGTTCCCTGTGCTGCAGTTACTGGTGGGGGACAGGGGCACATCCTCCCTGCGCAGCTGCGGGGGCGCTGGGGGTCATGGCAGCAGCGTCCCAGATGGGAAAGGAATGCCAGAGAGACTTCGCCTACAGCATCGGTCCCACTGCTCCAACAGGATGCTTGGAGATAGCAAGCTGAAGCAAGAAAGTGTCCAAGCAGAGCAGCAGTGGGGGCTCCAGCAACACAAGAGGCAGCTGCTGGTGTTGGGCTGGCGGGGGTGAGTGCAGCAGCAGCTGCAGGGACCTTTCTCCTCCAACTCCCAAGAGCAAGCGAACGGGCAACTGCCCCCCAGCCTGCCTGACCTGCTTCCAATCTTCTAACACCCCATGGCCTTCCCTTTGCTCTCTGAGACTCCCAAAAAAGCAAGGAGGCTCTCCCTCCCCATTATCTCAAGGTCTCTCAAGGAGCCTGCCATCAATGTCCCCTTAAAACCAACCCCCAACAACAGTCTATGGCAGTTCCACTCTGGGATCCAGATCCACTCTGATCTGGTAATCAGGTTTGCAATCCTTTAAGCAATAGACAGGGAATCAAACAGGAGAGGATCAGAGAACTTGTCTTACTGTGCAGAGACTGCTCTGGGGAGAAGGAAAGGAGCTGACAGCTGTTGTTTAACCAGCAGCAAGAAAGTGTATTAATATTTAATGGACCTGAATATTTTATCTATAAAAGGAGACAAATATTATGTAATTGTTTTCATTTGTAAGAATCAAAAAGGGGTCTGAAGGGCTGAAATTACTTCAGAAACAGTTTTTCATGGAAACCAACATATTTTAGAATTAGAATCTCACAAACTTTCCATCTTTGACTAGGCTTCAATAGTGAGGGACTGATTTTACAAGGTATGAGTGTTCTTTTGTGATATTATAAGATTCCTCTTGAATCACTATGTGCAATATTATGAATTCATCAGAATCAGATACTACTGTATGAGAGAAGATTGAAGCCATGAGGAATAAACCTCAAAACATGAGGATGAAAACTTCTATGCAAAACAACATCTGTTACTGCACTCAGAATTGACAATGGATAAATAGTCACTGGAACTGCTGTTTATAGTGCAGCATCTTTGTTTATACTTTAAAGAGCAGAAAATCTGTAATAGTTTTCTTGAAATTCCAACACTGTTTGGTAGCAATCTCATACAACTTTCAATGAACAAAAGGTGGTGAGAGAAGTGCTCATCAGTCCTCTCATCCACAGCTGCTTGCAAAATCAAATGAGAAGTTTATTCATGCTCCCTTTATGCTGTTGAATTCTCTTTCACAGATTCCAGAGTGGACATGGGCACTGGTAATCTCTCTATTTTTGCTTGGTGTTATTCAGAAGATACTAGATAGCATACAAGAGAGTGCAACGGAACCTTTTTTTCTGTGGCTGTGGTATCTGCTGAATCCATTGCAATCTCTTGGAGATTTGGTGACTCAGGTGTCCTCTTTATTCCATTAGAGTGAACTCCATCAGGCTGGCTGCAGAGCTTCCTCATAGCTATTCCAGATGAAAGTGTGCCCAAATCTTTCTTTGACTTTCATATCAAGTTCATATCATATGCAAAATATGATAGTTTGGGGTTTGTTCTATTGGATGTTTTTTAAATCATGGAGTGGTTTGAGTCAGCAAGGACCTTCAAAGGTCACCTACTCCAAGCTTATTTTAATGAGCGAGGTCATCTTCAGCTAAATCAGGTTGCTCAGGGCACCATCCAATGTGACCTTGGATCCCTGTTTCCAGGGATGGGGATCCACCACCTCTCTGGGCAATGTCTTCCACTGTTTCATCACTCTCATTTAAAAAAAGTTTCTTCCATCTATCTAGTCTGAATCATCACATAAGATATATTACATTTTCAGAGACTGCTGGTCCTGTTTGAGGTAATTGAAGGGTAGAGAAGGAATTGGGCCTATATCTTGTTTTGCTTCTTGGAGACTGAAACCTGAGTAATAACATCCTGTAGAAATTTAAAGAATATAAAACTCAAGGAAGGTTCAGACTCAGTTACCAGCAGATACACTGCCACAGACTTTTTAAATCATATTGGACTTGCTTGATTTTCTTTCCAGTGAGTTCAGATAAAAATGGCTGCCAGTATCATCTTCCACTCTTGAAACTTCTCAAGCTGCATTTAGCAGTTTGTTCCTTTAGTCTAACTCATCATCTTTTGCCTTGTCAAGACTAGTTTTTCTTTCTGTAAACAATCATGTTGTTGCATCTAGGTAAATCACTGGTTTTCTTCTTACTCTAGACATCCTTCATTTATTTGAGATAGTATTCATGTAATTTCCTCACCTCTCTTTTCAAGTTTGTCATCTTATGTCTTGAAATGCCTTTCTTGCCTCGGTGGTTTAAAGTTTCTTAGTCTCTTCTGTTCTGATTGGCATAGTACTGCAAGGGTACATAAGGATAGGTATACTGGGAATGTATATTATATTATATTATATTATTATTTTTATTATTTTTATTATCATTATTTTATATTATATTGATTATATTATATTATATTATATTATATTATATTATATTCTCTAAGCCATTCTTATGTCTTTTTATTCTGTGGACTTTTATATTTAAGATAAGAATGTTGATGGTCATCAGTGTCCTTTTGGTACTTTGCATTTCACGAATCTTCATGTCTGTGCTTCTTCAAGATGATTAACAGATACATTAAAATACAGGGCCAAATTCTAGCCTCTGGCTTCCCAGTATCATTCACCTGTCTTCCTATGGGTAATTGTACGTGCATCTGGGACATGTTATCTTTTTATGTTTTAAGATAATGTATACCGAACAATTTACTGAAATCCATAAATTGTATATTTTTATTCAGTAGCTGCATACAAATGGTCTAGAAGGATTTAGTTTATAAGCCTCTATGACCCTGTTTTATCTTTTAATTGTAATTTTTTTTTGTTATTTCCTTTTGGGATAGAAGAGAGCAAGGAGAGGGAAACAGCTACTGCCATATAACTCTTCAGGTTTTCTCCCTATGAAGTCTGGCTTTGTCTCCAAGAAGATGATTCACCTAACCACAATTTCAGTGTAGAGCCTGGTACAACTGTAAATGACTTCTTATGCAGACCCTCAGCCATTTATTTAAGTTTCTTTTGTGTTATGAGAGCTCAGATAATGAGTTTTCCTCAGAGATACTGTATTCTCTCAGAGCTGACTTATTCCTCTTAGATTTTTTCCAGAATCCAGGAGCCAAGTTATTTTTGTTAGTTTTTAAATTCACTCTTAATTTGCTGTTTCTAACCTTGGATGTTTCAATCTCTGATTTAGATGAGCTTGCTGATGCTGACCATTGTGATGAGTCTGACAATATCTTCTGTCTGATCACCTGCCAAGTCCTGTATTTTCCATATGTGTTCCTGTGTTACTAAATTTCCTGTCAACCAACTGCATAAGCTGCTGTTATGTCTACTGCTGTTTCTTCTCCAGCTGCTCATTCGACTCATTTGATCCAAACTACTATGTACATTAGTTGACTACTCTCGAGGCATAAGTAGAGTGAAAATGCTTTTTAATATCAATTAAATCTATATTTGTTATTCTGGATAGATTAGAAAACCTCTGTTAGAGTGGTAAAACCAGGACTGTCACTTTAAAGACCATGGTAAATGACAGGCTGACTCTTCTTCCTCTCTAAAAAAGCATTTCTTGCCATCTGTATGTTTGACAAGAGGTGATTCCCATGGAAAAGCAGCTCTGTGCCATCCTCTTCTACAACATCAGAGGCTGAAATGTGTCAGGCAGCAGCAGGGACGATACTCGCTGTGAGTTTTGGGAGCACTTCATACACAGAGACTCTCATTAAAGGAAGAGACAGATCTGTCTCTTTAAGGAGGTGCTGGTCAGTCTTTTTTTTAACACCACTATTGTTTCCTTACCAGGATCTTACCTAGAAACAGCATATGATACTTTCTTTTTTAAACTCAAATACCAAACCACATAATGGTTCAGCTTTCTTCCATTTCTAGTCTTTCTAATTCTTACCTGTATATCATATAGGTAGTATATATCATATAGGTAGAGTTTAAGTTATTTCTAAAATATTTAGGTTTTTTCTTTATAGTTAAATCATCTAGGTTTATAAGAGTTAATTATTGCTAATTAACATTCCTTATATAGAATTTCTTAGCTATGTTCTTTCAAATAATTTGATCTGCTGCTTCACAGAAGCATCATTATGTTTTGCATAATGTAAAATACATGTAAATACATCATTAAATGTGGTTTTGGATTGGATGCAGTTGTAGTAACCATTAGTCTACATGTTTCCAACTTAACTTGAAGTACAGAGAATGCTCCAATGCACCAGTAATATACCTGAACTACATGAAAAAACAAGTCACAAAAATAAAACTACCTTTAATTTTGCAATCATACTCTGTTATTGTGAGAGTAACACAGCAATTTCCCTCTGGTAAAGAGGGGAAAAAATGTCAGTGTATTATGCAGTGCTTTGTAAAACTGTTTATACAGATTTATTCAGTCATTTTCCTTAAATAAATGTGAGGTGACATTGCTAACCTATGCATGTTTAGATAAGCTTTCTCTTCTGAGCACAAACACTATTTTAGAATATATTGAGTGTATTTTTAAAACAATGAGTAATTCTTTACTCAGACCTCTTTGTATTACATAAGATATTCAGTCAGCACACCTGAAAGGCACAGCACATTGCTGCTCATAGGGCAAATCATGAGCAAGGGAAGCTGCCCAACTAATGGCATTTTTCAATTCAAAATTTGGGTACCAAGAACATGGAATATGATAATGAGTTTAAACACATATGAATAGATTTGAATACAATAGAAGTGTTCTCAAAAAATAAATTAAGGACTTAGGGAATTAAGAAGGTTTAAACAAATATAGGCGTCTTTGCAATCCATTGCCCTCTTGGCCCACTGTTCTTATATCTGGATTAACACAGGGTTGCTGAAGGAAGTGAGATGACAAGCCAACAACAAATAGAAGCTTAACCTGCCCTCAGATGCACTTGGTAATTTTTTTCCCTTTTAAGTTGTCTCAGCTGCTGTTGTTTGTTTTTTTTCCTACAGCTTTTTGACCAAGGAAAAGAGTCTGATCAAGCTGAGCTGGACAAGTTCAACAGTTTTCCTCAGATCTTTCACTCTGAGGGAATCCACTGTGTTATCAGAGCTTTGAGAGAAATAAGAGCATGCAATTAGCTGTTTCACAAATGATTACACCTAATTATTTCAGTAATGCATCTGGTAGTCTAAGGATGGACTGGCAGTTGTATTATCTAGCAGGAAAATGGGGCTCCCACAGCATCCTCCTTCCCCAGATTCCCACTTTTCAGATTCACTGTCTACTGTATGAGTGCTCTTGGAGCAGGGAGACTCAGAACTTTCCAGTCCATTGTGCCAGAAATGCCCTCCGTTACAGCAGCACACTTGGAAACAGACAGCTCAGGTGCTGGTGTGCTACCTGACATTTCCCATGACAGCTTCCAAACTTCTTTTTCACCAATTTACTAGAGAATAACTGGAAGAGCCTTTGTATTTTTTTTTTAATCTGTCATAACCACAGATGTCTCTAGAAAAGGAGGGGTGAATTAGATGAAGGAGTGTGTTAACCTGAGCGAAAGTGAATGCACTAAACTGTACCTGTGGCTTTTTGCAGCTTGTGATGGCTTTCAGTGCACTGCAAACAGACAAGGTCACTCTCTTCAATTTTCAGGCTGTGATGTGAAGATGCATTAGCACGGCTATAGGTTCAAGATAATAGACCTTGCTCCAAAGCAATACTCCAAAACAATGAGGCTTGGCTAATCTCTTTATTTCTCCACTGATTAACTGCTTGCTTGCCACTGGCTTTTTCAATTCATACCAATATTTGTTCATTTCTATCTGAAGAAATCATATAATGCATCTTGAGGGAGAAGAAACTATTGCAAAGGTACCTAAAACCAGTCAGTACCTATTACATAGAGTGGAACCTTAAACCCTATGGATGAGAAGTACTTCTAGTATAAAACATGACTAAGCATATATAACATGTTTACAATGAGATGTAAAAGCTTTTGGTAAAAAGAGGATTTTTAAACTGGTTATATGCACAGATTCAGTTAATAAACTGAGCAGGATATTAAAACACTAAGGCAACAGGAAGCTGTTAAAATTTCAGTCTCAAATCCTTACTGCTTTATATTGCTGGAGCTAATGCTGTCACTGTCCAGATGTCAGTGAAAGAATTAATCCTTTCTTTCACCAAGGAGAGTTTTCCTTTTGCTTGCAGTACAGGTAAAGCTGCACAAGGACTCATTGTTGATCCAGGATCAGAAGGTATTCTTTACACAGCAGTTTACTGAAGGACATGTAATAAAGTAGATGTGGATTGTGAAAGCTTAGCCTTTCTTCTAAATTTACATTCATGCATTCTCAGGGAACAGCTTGCATATGAAACAGTCAGCAATGCACGGAGTGTTTGGCCAGCCTCTTTGCGTTTTATTAAACCAGTTTGGATAGGAGTGAAATTTGAGGAGGTTCCAGTTTTAGCTCGCTTTGCAGAAGCAGTCAGAAGGTGATGTTCCACGATCTGTGCTGCTGATCCACACGACATCTGAATAAAGGTCAAGTCAACTGCATGAGGCTTTTTTTGTCCAGTTGCACTCCGTTGAGTGCCATATTTCATTAATGTAAGACCAGTGCCTTTTATGCCTGTTTAAGGCACATTCTCCCCATTTGCTTTTGTGCTGCAGCTACAGCCTGTGACCCTGAGCAGAACCCAACTTTTAGTTCATAAAAGAATCTCTTAGTAGTGGTTAGGTTATTGATCAAGTTATGAAGAAGTAAGACACTAAAAAGGACAAATTATGTACAGTGAAGTAGAAGAAATGTATGAAGCTGCAGTCAGGAAGGTGTGTCTAGCTGGGAATTTGGTGAATTGATTTCCTGAAACACATCAACTCTAAAGAGTTTGTCAAGGTTTAATTCAGCAGATATCACTAAGTGATAAAAATATTATTATATTGTCATTGCAGTGACTGTTGTCAGTCTGTATTTATATGAGACCACATTCTAGACTCCATCCATTTAGATGCATTTAGAGGCATCCATTTAGAGATGTGGAAATCAAACACTTACTTTTTTCTTTTTAAAATCATGATAGGGTTTGTAGTGCTTGCACATATGTTAAATTTAGTGAAACAGTCAAACTGGCCTATGAAGACCTATGGTTTTTTTGTAAATTCACTTAGTTACAAATTCTTTTGGTTTCCACTGCTTTCCCAGAATTCTGCATATGGAGAAAGAGAGACATGAGGAGTTAGTTTTGTGTAACTTAGGAAAACATTAGGTAGATTGGTAGGATTATGCCTAAACTCAAATATGTATATATAGAGAAAATATATGTTTATATGTGAATATTTCTTTTTTACTTCTTAGAAACTAGTTTTAAGAATACTTCTGTAATGATAGAAGGTTGTACTAGAACATGGAATTCTATGTCTTTTTCTATTCTTATGTCTCTATTCCTCTTTTAAGAAGATTTAAAGACTTGAATATAGTTTTCTTCCCCATGTAAGAAATTATTGAGACTTCTCCCTGAACTTACTGCAGTCTATAGCTGTGTGCAAAATGCTACATACCTGCCCTTGCTCCTGTTCCCAAAACAGGCTCTGTGTTCTGGTAATGTGGTTGTCAGAAGCTTAACACTTGTGGCCTGAAGGATGTAACAGTAAAAGCCTAAATCAATGTAATTTTTGTCATGTAAGGGGATTTTTTGACGACTTTCTATCCATGTATTTTATAAGTATTCAAAATATAATAAATAACTGAACTCAAGTTTGATTGAAATATACAGACACCAAAAGCCACCATTTAATGAAGAAAACAATAATCTAGTTTTTGTTTTCCCTAGAATTATTGCATACACAAAAACAATCAAAGTATGATACAACTTTTAAAATTACACATAATACTGGTATATATTTTGCATATACAGAAATCTACTCAGAAACAGATTTTAAATGACTAACCATATCTTGGACAGAAAGTTTCTTCATTCTTGTCACTCATTTTGAAATGAGTGACAAAATATTAGACTCCCTCCAGAAAAACAGACTATCAGTGTTCAAATACATCATGCAGGAACATTTTAATTTAGTCAGCTCTTTTTTTTTCATAATTTTACAGCAGAAGACTTTTCATGCTAATAAGGTCAGGAGTAGTCCTCTGAGCCTTGCAGTGTCTATAGCTTGTAACTGTCTCCACTTCAGGCTTCTAAAGCACCACTGAACTGATCATATGAAATACTTCTCTGAATCTTTTTTAAATTTGGACATTTGTTATAAAATGTTAGAAATTTATCTTTCTTTTCTTTGTAACAAAATATTCTCAGTGATTTTTTCCTTTGAAAAGTCTCAGGAATTTTCTTTTAGTTATGTTGTTGTTCTGTTGTTGAATTAGTTGCAGTTTCTCTCCAGAGTTTTATCCTTGAACCTCTTGCTATCTCTGAACATCATTGTCTTTGGGCTGGGCCCATGAATTCAGTCTTCCACAAAACCACAGGTCTAAATCTGTTGACAAGTGAATATATCATGGTCAGATACATGAAACTGGTAGACTGCCATTCAGTCCACCCACCCTCATGATAAGGATGTGCTGTATAGTTCTTTGCACATTATATTTGGCTTCAAACAAGAAAAATAACATCTTTAGTATATTTTTACAGAAACTGTTCTAGAAGAGCAGCTTGACAAGCTTATTTTTACCATCTAGCTTATGTTTCAAAACCATAACTATATCCAAATTATACCCTAGAAATTTTGCCAGTTGTGGTGATAATGTTGCTCGATGCATTTTTTATCTTTCATGACATTTTCTTATACAAACAGTTTTGCTCTGTTTCTGTAGTAGATTTTTGGTGTTAGATGTATCTGCTAAATTGTATTTTGTAAGACACCATAATGGGAGACTTATGATTGTCATGGAGACTTGATGAAAATTTGATTTTATTTATCACAGATGGAAGCAAGCAGCTTTTAAGGTGCAGATTCTTGCTGATCTTCATTTATATTATCTTCAAGAAAATTAATTGTAAATCGGATGATATTTTAGAAAAGAAATAACAAATAGCTTCATCAGAGCAGTATTACTAAGAATCTGGACTGCCTAACACCTTGGTTTTTGTGAAACACTAGGATTTAAGCTATTGTTAATTGCTACCCCAGAAGTCTTCTGTTCTAGATCACCTGCCTTTGCTTCCTCCTATATGTCTCAGTAGCAAAAAAAAATTGTATTTGAGAAGACATAAGATCTAAACTTTAAGCTTATTGGATTCTGTGCAGCAGTTTGAACAAATTCATATTTCATGGGTTTTATTCAAATGCCATCAAACCAAAGATGCTTTAGCCTCTCACATTTTATCTGGGCTCTCATTCTTCAGTGCCTTAAATACAGAATCCCGTTTAACTAATGCATACCAACAGGAAGTTATGTTTTCAACCATTTCTCCAGAATCCTACAATACTGGAAACTAAGTTATTGATGCATTACTAAAGATAATGATCAAGAAGTCACATGTATCAGAAGGGAAAAATGGATGTCTAGAAATTTATTTACAAATATATGCAATGTAAGAACAATGTTAAAGCTCCATGTTCAGATCTTGTATTTATTTCCCCACCTTTTATTTTAACTCTTACAGATTTCTTGAGGGTGACAGGGTGTGCTTAGATTTTTAGTTTTTGAAAGGTCAAGAACTTGAAGAAAATCCTTCTGTAATTTGCAGAGTTTCTCTGAATTTTCTGACTGGAAATCAAGTGAAGCAACTTGAAATTATAAGTCTGCCCAATTTTCCTGCCCTCTAACTGCATTCCTTTACAGCCTGATCCAAGTCTTAGGTGTATAACAATGCATGCTAATCTGGTTTCATATACTGTGACTACAATACTGGCATTGAGTTTTGTACAGACAATGGAAATGCAGTGTTTGTTGCATTGTTAAAGAAATTGTTTCATATATGGATATTTTGAAATATTAGGCATTTGTGTCTCATAAATTTCTATAGCTTTATCTCAGCAGACTGGCTTATCATGTCAAAAATACTGTCATAACTTTAGGCAGGCGCCCTTTGAAAATCATTAATTGTTTTTTCATCCAGAGTGAATCCAGCAGCAGCTTAAACAGAGCTCTCTGCCTCCCACACATTGCCTGTGTTGTCAGAGCTATCCCCAGAGCTCGGTGGTTCCCACTCGATAAGTCAAACCTTGCTGATGAGGTGGAAGGTCCCTATTACACATAAAGTGCATGTCAAACTTTCACCTGATGTTGCTGGAGCTCCTCTAACTAGTCAGGAGTGGAATATTACTGGTATTCCAAGAAAACCTCAGCTTTTAAGAGGTAGGAAACTATGCTATAAATAGTAGGGTTCTTTATCTATAACAAATTTAATTATATATCTAGACAAGTCATGTAAGTCTTCATTGTTTCTGTCTTAAGTTCTTAAGAATGCCACTTCCCAGGATGTAAAAATGCTAAATTTCAGGTTTTAATCTTTGTGATAGACTGGGTACTTCCAGTTTAGACTTCAGGTTTTGTTTTTGTCTAATGGCAGCTCTACTTAACAAAAAGATATTTCTTTTTGATTTACAACTGTTTTGTTTCAAAGGGTTTTTCTATCAGAAATTCCATCCCTATTGTCTATTTTATACACAGTTTCTGAGCCACTCTACTATAATATGAGCCACCAGTTCCTACCTATAGCTGAAGGTTACAGGTGAAAATGAACAGTGTATGAGAAAGGAGAAGGGTCAGTGCTCTATCTTTGTGATTCATCAATATAAATTTCTCTTGTATTATAAAGCTGTGTTTGGTAGAACAGCAGAGCATAATCACTAAGGAACTGATTTACTGAAAGTTAATTATTTCAGAGGTCTGGTCATCCTTGGAGCATGCCTAATGAATGTGTGTGGGAGTTCTATTTTCCTTGTATTTTACAATAGCTAAGTATTATTGTAAGAGGAATTCCTCAAGAAAGCCATCATTTTGGAGTTTCTAGGTATCAGAAGGAATATACAATGGTAACAATTCTATGCTTTCCTCTGTATTTCCTTTGTTTGAGACCTTTAAAAAAGTCATGGCTGCTTTCAAGGCTCCAGAGTCAGCTTTTTTTCCGTTTGACCTGGACCTATAAATGAATCATTTGCATAATATATTTTGTCATTCACATATAAGACTGATTTATAAAAAACTCAGTGTCTTGCATGGTTGCTGACTTCTGGTCATTTCTCCTCCACTTCTGCCTTCACCTTTTATTTCCATAGTACTTGCTGCTGCTTTTTCTTCATCTTCATCCTCCCTTTCTTCCTCGTCCTGGGAATTTCTCCATTAAGTTTGAACTCTCCTGTTCACCATAAAGAGTCTAGTTCTATGGCTGAACAATCTTTTAGCACCAAGAGATCTTTTAACCTTCCTCCACTTCCTTTTGAAACACCTTTTACACTTATTTTCCCCCCAGAATAATTTTAATAATTGTTTTCATATCATCATATCTTCCTTGGTCAAATGACCAGTTGGAAAAAATACATTTACATCACAACATTATGTTACCTTGAGGAGCAGAGCAAGGCAGTAAAAGCACCTCTGAAGCCAGAATGTACCTAAGCTAATTGTTGGCTTAGAGGTCCCTATGTATTTTAATTACTTGTCCTACTGTTATCTTACAGTGCTTTAATTTTAAATGAAAGATAATAGCTGCCTTATCTCTAAGGAAACTGGTCTTGATTTTATTAACTTACAGGACAGAAGAATAATTGGCACATATCATTGTCCAGAAATGTATTCAACAAAGGTATCTTTCATTGTTTTCTAATGTTTTTAACCTCAGAGATGTAAAATTCAAGTCTTGACCGGTTATGGTCATTAAAGATCCCATGGCACTTTTTTATAGCATGGTCATTTCAACACCAAGCACCTGGCCAAATATCAATTTATGTAACTGTTGTGCTTACCCAACATTCCCCACCACCACTCACCCACCCCATAGTTTCAATTGGCTACAACATTCTCCATTTCCTCGATTAAAATAAAGTGTGTTGTTCTGCACTGTCAGTCACCACATTTCACCTCAGAGGTGATTGTGCTTCACTGGGATGTGAAGTGGTTCTTCTTTCTAATGCTTGTAAAGCGCTTTGGGATCCTTTTGAATGGGTGGTGCTGTTTACAATAAATGTAGTTCACTGTCATTCTATCTCGCGTGTCACTTGGTTACAATAATATGTTTCAGTTAGAGTTGGGCGAATCTACTCAGTGGAAAAAGCATTCCCAGGTCTCTCTAATCTGACAGGGAACCTTTTGACAAAGGTTGAAGAGTTAGATTCCTTCCTTCCTTCCTTCCTTCCTTCCTTCCTTCCTTCCTTCCTTCCTTCCTTCCTTCCTTCCTTCCTTCCTTCCTCCCTTCCTCCCTTCCTCCCTTCCTCCCTTCATTTTGGAAATTCTAAATATCATGAAAAAATGCATTTATTCTTATGGTCAATTCATTATTCCAGATGCAAGAGGATCAAATTAGTGCTCAAGAATGAATTGAACTTTGTGGTGTTTGCCTGTGTATTGTAACACTTGAAGGTTCGCCCATCACTAATACTTACTGTATTTTGCATTATTTCTTCTGGAAAAGTCTTGGAATATTGAAAAATGCTATGCTTCAGCTCTGGTATGAGTATGATATGAACAGAAGATGACATTTTTCCGTAGAAGATAGTTTAGAATATTGCTTAATGTTTTTTCTGCCCAGCATCACTAATCTTACTAACTGCTTCCAAAATTATCAGACATCTGCAGCATTTTGCTGCAAGTTGACTGGAGTGACATCATTTCACTGAAACATGCCTGTGTTTAACTCTAGCTGACTAATATAGCCTTTCTTGCATGTGTGTTGCATAGAATGTATGCAAATATGTAAAGAGAACTCAAATTTCTAATATCATTGCAGATCAAAAGGATAAAATATTTATAAAATATATAGAAAAGTGAATTCATCCTAAGAAGATTTAAGATGTGAAAAAATTGTTGGCACTAAAATCTTTCCAAAAGTAGTATCCTAGAATGCACAATATTGAGGTGAAAAATAACCCAGCCCCTGGGCTAAGGGGTAAACCCATTACATTAGTGGATGTTATATCAAACTACCCCTGATGTCACTGGAACTACAACTTATTTACTTGAGGTTATATGAAAATACAGAAAATGTAATTTCCAAATGACTTTGCACCCCTCATGTAGGAAACTTACCTCTTCTGATTTTAGACATTTTGGGATCAATGAATGCCAAGTGCCTGTTATTAATTGTTTTATTTTTAGGACCCTGAGAATCTTAGGATTGATCTGAGATACAATAATAAAAAATGAGTCTCCTTTTGTTTTACCCCAAAATATCACAAACTCATTTTCCAAATAAATACACTCATTAGAAAATAGTGTTTGAAATCCATCTTGAGACGTTTCATAGATCTATTTAACAGCTTTTGCAGATACATGCTTTTGTAAGAATTACAATAGCTGAATACTACTTTTACCTTAGTTTTGTCTGAAGCAGATGAGAACTGATTTGATGGCCTTCCTGGATAGAAGCAGTGTTCCCTCACTATGCTCAATATCATGCTGCAGAGTTTTTAAAGGAATTTTTCTTGAGTTCCAGCTCAACTTTCCCATTTTTCCCGTGCTTTTCAAGTAAAGACTGATATCCCTAACATACTGGGAATTTCAAAAATTTCACATAGTTTTGATGAAAAGCAAACAAAAATGAAAAATTTTGTCTGTTTCACATTGTCATAACATTTGATTTATAACTAAAATATAATTAAATTAGAGGGGTGCAAAGTCACACAGATTGGGGGGGGGGGGAAGTGAGAGAGAGGGAAATCTGTCATCTCAGCAACACTAGTTTTTGTGCATCACTTCAACACATGTAATCACTCAAATGACAGTGTTTCAGTAGGTCCAAAATACCTTTGTGAGCGTCTGACTTCTCAGTTCATAACATTGTGCAGGGAATGCTACAAAAAAGCAGCTAGTTTGAACCCAGTTCTCTCATCTTGCCATGGTAAATATTACAGAGGGGATTTAATGATGGCAAGTACAGTCTGCACTGTGCAGTGCAGGGAGGTACCTGCTGCTGCAGCTCGTTTCTTAATTTTAAGGAATATACTAATACCCTGTTATTGTTTAGAAATCCGCAAAAGTCAGTTTTTGCACTTCAACTAATAATCATAGAATATATTCTGTACATGATAAATTAATAATGTGGCTGAGTTATTCTTAAAAGAGCTCTGAGGCAGTTTTTCCTCTTATTTGGCCCAGAGTATATCTGCACTACCATCACTAATTCAGTGTAATTAATTAGTTTCTCATTAGCTATTATTGTTTGTAAGTATTTTTAGTTAATTGTAATCTGTTATCACACAATTCAGAATACATGCTTAGAGGGAAGGCTGAGAAGAATTAGAACTTCCTAAATAATTTGTTTTCTATAAATGGATTATTTTTAAAATCTCCTACCACACTCCTGATCTTCTTCAGATTGCCTAAGATTGGAATTTAGTTCCTTATCTTTGAAATCCTCTTGATTGTCTCAGGTGTTTCTCTACAATATTACTTTAATATTTTTTCACTGAATTGCCTATAAAGAATGCAGAGTAGTTAAATATACCCATTGAAACAACTGTTCAGTGTACATTTGATGTGATTACATTCTGCATATCTTTTTCCTTGCTTGAAATTGCAGATCTCTGCTATTACAGCAGCATTGTATTTGTGAAATTTATTAGTGCTGGGACATGGAGTTTCCACATAGCTATAGTTAGACCATGCCATTGCCTTTTGCCAAGTAACCAGCACTCCTGTTTGGAATATGGGGACCTAAAATGTTCATTTTCTTGTGCAGTGCTCTGTACCTCATTCATAGAGGCAGAGAGACCTCGAGATTAATGGAAGTTTCTGTCAGAACCAAAGCTTTCATTTGAAAGAAGAAAAGCCAAAACAGAGCAGATCCTTTTTCTTTCAATTTCCTTCCAAAACCTCTGAAAAGTTCAGTATTTGTCCCAGATATCCTACTCCGTGGCAGAAACCCACTTTCAGGAGCTGAGCGTGTTCTCTGTTTCCAGGTACTGTTTGTGCTTGCTAAATATCAGGTCTAGGGAAATACCATTTATTGCATTATACTATATTGGCCCTCTTTCTCCTTGAGTCACAAATAAATGATAATAAATATAATCACAGCTATGCTTAGAGTCTTTTAGGTTGACATCCAATAAATGGGTAATATTAGATATGGCCTTTATCAGCATGGCTTCGGTTTGCAACTGACTGCACTCCCTTTCTCTCCTGCTAAATCTGCTTTCTTATTTTTTACAGATGGATCCACACGAAAATATTTTGTTGAGCACACTTGAAATTAAAAATGAGATGGCTGCCTCTGAGGCTGTGATGGGGCTTGGGGACCCTAGGAGCACAATGCTGGCCTATGACACTTCGAGTATCCAGTACCGGAAAGCTGGTTTGCCTAGGCACAGCTTCGGCCGCAACGCCCTGGAGCGACACGTGGCACAGAAGAAAAGCAGACTACGGAGACGTGCATCCCAACTGAAAATCACCATCCCTGACTTGACTGATGTAAATGCCATAGATCGATGGTCTCGCATATTCTTCCCTGTTGTTTTTTCCTTCTTCAACATTGTCTATTGGCTTTACTATGTGAACTAAGAAACAAAAGCCACAGAGGAAGCAAGAACTGGATTTCTCTTCAAATAGGTTGTACAGCCAAAAGTGGGACTTGGAAAAATTCTATTCAGGACAAAAAGTTATTTTAAAACACCTTAGTTGCTGGCCCACTCTATGGTCTGTTTTTATAATGTTTTGGTTCAACGTGCTAAACCATATATATGTTAAGTTGCAGTATGGACATATCCCCCTATCAAAATACAAGTGCATTTTGAGTGTAAAGGCAAATAGGATTTTGAATATCACTTCTGTCTCATTGTCCTTCACTCTTTTTTCTTTTTTTTTTTGGTTTTTTTTTTAATGGCCACTTGATTTTAGTGGTACAAATTGTAGAGCAGCATTTGAGAAACAGGTTTTAATTTCAACAGCAGTACATGCCATTCTAGGGAAAGTGCATATCCAAGGCATGCATATACATTTGAGAGTATACGGAGTTATCATGCTTATGAAACACATACACTTTACTTTTAAATGTGTAAACTTGAAAACAAGTAGTGCCTATCATCTTTCCAAGATGATGATAGTCAGAGGTTTCCCAACCATATTCAGGTATTTCCTTTTATTTATGGAAAGAACTGAACCTTTGACTGATAATACTGGGGTTGGGTGTTTGCACATATGCTGAAACAAGAAGCACTAGTTTGTATGTATTTTAGAGTCACAGTGACTCACAGTCACAGTGACTGTGTTTGGGATGAGTAGAGGAATGTAGGGACAATATAAAAATGCATCAGCACTGAATGGGTAGATGCTGCTGAGTTGTGGTGAGGAAAAGAAATATGTCCAAAGTGCCAAAACTGCTTGTCCAAATAGTAATATTGTAGGTGACTGAGGGAAACCAGTGGTGCCCTGTCTTCCTCTAGGGCAGGGAGAGTGAGAGGGCAATTACAAAGTGCAGGGAGGGGCAAGGAGACAGGAGGCTACATATACCTAAAAGTGTGTGTATATATATATCTATATACATGGAACAGATGAATGTTGTCAGTTGTACACAGCTTAGTACTGAAAGAGTCATGTGGAGTTTTGTGATTTCTTCCAAGTTTTCATCTTTCCAGCATTATGCTTCCAGCTGTTGGTTAAAGATTCTGTACCTTTCAGCAGCTGAGATCTGATCATATGTATTTCTGTACAAGCAGTACTAACAGGGTGCTTGTTTTCTCAGTCTGGATTAGGCAATACCATTTCAATTTTTGTTTTCCGTAATGCACTGTTGTAAATGAAAGAAATTCGTAGCAATCACTTTAAGTAGACTCAAATGTTTCCTGCTTTAGGGTAACTTCCATTAAAAAACTAGAAAACTTATTTTTATTTGGGAAACCTCTTGAATTAAAAGGCTGAGTTTTTTGATTCCATTGAGCTTTATTTTTACAGGCAAAATAGAATACAAAAAATAATTTAGACAAAAAAATTTTGTCACTTATTCCACTGTGGAACTTCTTTTGTAATGAAAACCGCAGTCACAAGAACTGTATAAAAAGTAAAAATTATTGATGGCTTTTACTAGATCAGATCCCCAATATTGTTTGACACGATGTTTCAAGAAGAAAAAGCCACATCTGTTGCATCCATACTACCTCTCATCTGTGTACAAATTTTTGAAAGAAACAAGAATATAAACGTTTTTTCAGGGTACTAAAAAATTCTATAGAATATGTTTCATAAAATATTTTTAAAAATTTTTTTTGTTCTTACTTTGAAAGAGTAATTTTCTTACAAGTTTCTGTGGTTTTATTTTTGGTTCCCCCACTCATTTGAAAGGAATGACATGCATAGGAGGAGAATACTTCTGGGAACTACTAGGCAAATATTCTGACTCCTTTTTTTTGAGCATTTCATATGCTTATTTCTGGTTCAATTAAGAGAGGATGGGATTTGCAATACACTCTACCTGCCAGGAAGTTGTGTATATTCACAAACTGCCTCCAGGCTCAGATTCTGCAATATGTAGAGACAGGTTTTCCTCATGTGATTAACTTTCCAAGTCAAAATTTTGCTTTTTGGTTTACATACTTAATTTGTGACTGTATTTCATGCATAACGCAATAGCCTTTGCAGATGCACTTGGGATTTCGGCTGATAGGTATGAGTCATGTTGGATTTATATTTTTCCCAATTTTAAGAAATGGAGCATATAAAAATTTAGCATTTCTCTTCAAAGTCAGTTCTTTAAAAATGATATTAATTATCTTAAATGAAAGCAGTCTTATAGTATTCTTCTCTACAAGCTTTTCTTTCATTGCAGAAATGGCTGACAGCTCCGTTTATTGTTTCACAGAAGCAGAGTGTGAGTGCAGGGAGCTCACAGCCTGTCTGTGGTTGATACACATCAAATATAAAACCTTACAGGGAATATGTTGACTCTCTGCATTGGTAACTGCTTCAGCTACAAAAACCACAGAGATCGAATCCTGGAACTGCACATTCACTTTTCTGAAGCTACAGTACAAGCCATAATACTCTCTGATACTGCTATTCAGAGAGTGAAAGAAAATGTTTGGTTTCTGCTCAGGTGTCATTAGGAAAGATAAATTATCTGTGGGAAAGGAGCACTTTTGCTTTTACTATGTTCTTCTGGCTATTAATGTGATGTATAAAATTAGTAAAAGAGAAAGATTCTACCATTTTGTACTAAGGCTTAACACTGTGATCTAAAAAGATGGTGGTGAGAAAGGCTGGTGAGGCACTATCAAGGAAAAAGCATAACTTGAGCCCAAGGTAAGCACTTACTCCTGAGATACTTGAGTGAAAATGAGAAATGATGCCAACATACGTGAGATACAGAGTTTGCTATGTGTGCTACCCTCCAGGTAAACTAGAATAAATTTGCTTTTACTTTAGAATTTACTGAAAATTAATATTCTTGATCTTTTTAATCATGTTAATTGTTGTTGGTTTCAATAAACAAAATAGCAAAGTTAATAATTTAGATAAAACTTGTAATATAATTATAGTTGCACATTTTATTGTTCTATTAGACTTAATAGCCAGCAATTAAGGTGTTTTTCATCTTTGTGAAATTCATGGGGGAATTATGACTATAACATGGCACAGTTTTAATGAAATCTTTGCGATCAATCTGTAAATATATACTGTACATGACTGCTAGTAAGTATGGTACACATTTTCAGAACTGAAAATTCATGCAACATATTTCTGTGTTTACATAAGGAATGTTATGTTTCTATCCTATCGCAGTTCAATGACTGGGAAGAAAGACTCAAGCAATGACATTGTGAAAATTTCCTTTCTCATTCCCAGGGGAGGAGAGTCCTAGATAACAGCATATGACTGAGTTCTTCAGAGAGTTCTTACATTCTAATAAAAAAAAGACGTAAAATCTATAAGGTACAAAAGCACAATGCATAGAGAAGATGAGTGATGGTTGTACACCTGGGGAAAACTTCCTATTTATTTTAAAAAAACATGCATTAAAATGAAACCTCAATTAATTTTCACTATAATTACTAGACTGTGTTCCAATCCTATAACACAGTGCTAAACATAAGTGAACAGATGTGAAATATTTTCCAACTGTATGTGCATATGGACGTATCCCCCAATGTCTGTATGGGCATATGTGTGTATATATACACATGCTGAGTATATATATATATGCACACATTCACATGGTGTGTTAAAGGAGTAAGCTAATAGTTTTGTTTCTACCATCAATCAGTGTATGAATATATTTTTGAGAAAAAAAAAATTAATGTATTTAGAAAAAAACCAAACTACTTACTCTACAGGGTAACTGGGCATTTCTATATCAGCAGATCAATGCTTATGATTCGTATGGAGTATTGCACCGTTTGACATGATGATAGTACTGTACCTCCTTGCATCTGGAATTAGACTAGTCCTCACATTGCTTGCCTATTTCTTCTCTCTCTTTTTATAACAGCATTGTCCACTAGTAAGTTTTCAAAACCAACAAATTCCTTAGGGAACCAAGAAATAAAAAAGGCAAAAATAGTAACTATTTCTAGAAAATAATCTAGGGTGGGATGGCCAGGGTACAATACTATATCAGTAGTGATCAAAACATTTTGCTATGTGTATATAGAACATACAATGTGAGCAACCATAACTTAAGCTGAACGTGTGTAAATATTATCAGATTTCTTAAACATTTTTAACTTCTAATTTGTACTTTATGGTAAGGCAAAAAGCTTATTCTACTTATGGTTTAGGTTAATGTGTCCTAAAATTATGTAAATAATTAAATAAGCTGTAAACGAGCAGTTGATAGATACAGTATTTGTTTAGTGACTTTTTTTTACTAAGTACAATAATTGCAGTGCTCTAGCAGAGTAATTTAAACACCCTTTTGCATAAACAGATTTGGATTCCAGATAAAAAATAGTACAGGAAGTGCTATAGTATAAAATAGCCACTGTGGCAATGTTTCTGCTGGCACAGCTGATTCTTTTGTATGGTTAAAATGTTCAAGCCACACACTCAGTACTCAGATTAGCCAAAACAGGGCCTGGTTTTCACTTACAATAATGCACCTTTATGTTGCTCCAGTGACTGAAGAGGTGAAGGTGTCCAAGGGTAAGTGAGAATTCAGCTGTCGGCGATTTCATTATAGAAGCCTGCATATTGCATCTGTCTGATTGTGAAATCTGTCTCCTATGGAATTTAATAGTAGGGTTATATTCTTTAAAAAAATATACAGGATATTTAACTGTCATTAGATAGCAGGGTCCCCCAAAGCCAAAGAATATTTACTCTAGAAATTGTTTAAAAGGGAAATCTAAAAAGTCACTGCTTAACACCAAAGGTAAAGCTTAGTAAAGTGCACTAGGAACTTTTGTCTAAATTTTTAAGAAGCAAATGGAATGTTGTTGATCAAAAAGACTTCCCTATTCTACTTTGTAAAAATACTAATAATTTAAAATCCATTATATAAAATTGAAATAGATAATCTCTACAAGAATATGCAACACTAGCATTTCATAAATATAAAATTATTTTCTTTGTAAGTGCTTTGACAAAAAAATGAAACTTAAATGATGAAAAATCTCACCTCTACTTTCATACTAAGGGTTGTATTTTTTTAATGCTTTTCAGACATGAGGTCATCTATTCCAATTTGATAGCATTTTGTATGTTTTCACTGTTCCTGTCATTTGGCAGATACTCACCAGGCTGTATGGTTCATGGTCTGTCCTGTTACTTTCAGTTGAAGACAGAAAGAACATTTGAAACATGATTAATTCTGACAAACTGCCTATGATTTGACTTCTATCACGTTTTTATTGGCATGGGTGTTTAAATGGTTCTGTTAGTACTGTCTTTGCGCAGTTCTGAGTTATCTTTTACTTAGTACTATTTATTTCATAATGTAGTAATCATCAGCCTTACTAATGACCTTGTAGCCTTTCTTATATGCACATAATGCACATTTTCCAATGGCTAGAAAATGCAAAATACTAGTGGATATCATTGCATCAGATCTTCATGTCTTTCTCAAAAGGACTGCTAACCTCTGGGATATTTGAGGTAGTAAAATGATGATTGTAAATGAGTAGCACATAAGAGATATTTTCTTGAACTTAAAATTATTGCAGCCAGTTTCAGCATGTAAATATATAATAATGTTGGCTAGTGTGTAATTCATGAATTTAAAAATATAAATAAAGAAAACCTAAAATATGTACATGTAGTTGTGTTATGTTGGGCAGGCTCTTTCCTCAAAGCTGCAGTGAAGTGAATAACTCTGAGTTTGGATCAGAAAGGGACTCAGAAGTTGGTTGTTGAGGCACCTGAAATATAGGTTTAGGATGGGAAGAGGGAATTAATTTACCTGTGCAGCCCTTGGGGAACTTGAGTGCCTGGGGAATGTAAGCAATGTACAGTGAGAAGCCTGATGTTGGTCAGTATAGAAATGCTGAGAGGAGGAGGAACAGCTGAAAAATCTCAGAAGTTCAGCAATGCCTCCTCAGAGTCAATTCTTGTGAATCTGTTACTGATGGTGAGTTGCTGGTGTCCCCCTTACAGAAACATGGAATATGAAATACGTTTGCAGGGGGATGGTACTTCCTTTTACAGTAAATGGTCTTAAATCTGAATATGTGGACTTCACATATGAAAGTCCCATGTTTCATGTCTTCCTGTTCCTACCTAGGCTCTAACAGGAGAGATTCTGCATAACAAGTTATTGTCTTTTTCAGGATGGTGGATTTAGATTTTCCTGTTGGAGATGTTTGGTTGAAGAACAATTTAAGATGAGCAGAGCAGAGAGCAGTCAGGCATGGTCATGAGAGGCTCTGGCTTCTTTGGACAGGGCTGTAGAAGCAATTAGAAGCTGGGTCTCTCATTGTGCTCCAAAGAAGTAAAACATCCACTAAAACAGGTCTGGTTTTGCTGTTTCTTTCTGTCTTGGTGGAATCTTAAGCCTTAAATATACTTCAGACTTACAGTTGTTTTCTGGCTGTGCTGAGTGAACAGTTCGTATCTGTTAGCTTCTCTTGTTGTCTGCTTTCTCAGCTCTAATAAAAGGAAATGCATAGTTGTGTTTCCAAACCCCAAATATTACTGCATGGAGGATTTACAGGGTGTTTATTGGTAGCTTTAGCTGCACATTGCCGCAGATGATTCTTTGGCGGATGCTACCAGGGGGAGCAGATGGAGCACCAGGAAAGGGAACAAATGGCCATCAGACAAAAGACTGCCAAAGGCTAAAACTGCCAAATTCTCATTTTTGTCTGGAAATGCAGACAGCAGTTGGGTTTTTTGAAGTTGGCTTTTGAAGTTATCCACCTGGCTATTCTCTGTAGCAGCCCCATAACAGCACTGCTTTAATGATTGATCTGTTCTGTCTCTTTTCTGTGGATAAAGGGTATCAGTTGTGCAGAGAAAGCACAGGTTGAAGATGGGAACACTTCAGTCTTACAGACAGTAGTGAAGTGAGGAGCTGCTGGGTACAGGATGCTGACTCCATGTCAGGGACATAGAACGTGAGAAGTAAAAGGACTGTTTCCAGACTGTTTAGGAAAGCTCATATATTACTTTCTTACCTCACTATTTAAAATACCACATCTTCCTCTGAAGCTTCTGAAAAGGAGAGCAAGGCTCTGAAAAAAGACTGAAATGTCAGCACAGTTGTTTGTTACAACTCTGTGACATACTCTTGTGCCTTATTTTCAAGACTATTACAAGCTAGAAAGCAAAGTATTTCAACTTTAAGACTGGTTCATTATTTCAGAGACTAAAAATATTTCTATTAATTGATGACTATCATTTTCGAATCAAAAAATGTCTATCTGCTATTTCACTTGTCTGTGTTTATAAATGCATTTTATGTTATCATATCCTAACAGGAGTTAGATCAGCTGGCACAAAAATAAGGCTAGTACTGTAGGATATTTAAATTATCTATTTCCTTTACTCTGAGTTTTAACACTTCATGATATGTGGCCTCTCCTTCATTCAATTTACTAGACTGAAAATTAGAAACCTTAGTAGTGACTTCTCATGTGAAAATTGCACTGTTGACTATATCTTGATAATCTAAAATTAATAAAACATGAGATAAATTATCTAAAATCACAATTCTTGATTTATAAAGGGAAAATTAGTATTTTAAAGAATTAAATTATGCATCTGTCAAATCCTGAACAGCTGTGAAACAGTGAAATAATGGGAATTGGCATCTAACATTGTAACTGCAGCATATAAATAAATGCAAAATTTTAACTACAAAGCAAGTATGTTCACTAACATAAATTCTGTGGTTATCAAATGACAAGCATGACATTATCAATCCATAATGCTTATTATTCTTGAAATTACTCTTTTATTATTGTGTTCATATGAGTCTAATCAAGGGATATATTAAAAAAAACCCAAACCTGACAGTTATGTGAAGAGAAGTGGGTTGGCTATTCAGGTGATGAAGATTGCTTATGTAAGAGGAGATTTGCTTCCCTTGGCTGAGACTGGGCCAGGTTTTCTGGGAAGAAGGGGAGTGCTTGTTTCAATGTTAGGGCAAAACTTTTGAACACGTTCTTGGAGCGAAGGTATTATTTTCTGTCTTTCTGACAGATTGTCAGAGCTGACATGCCACATTCATTTTGGCACTCTACAGGCTAAGGGCATGCTTCCAGCTGAGACTATTTTTTAAAAACATTCTCTTTTTTGGCAAAAATATATTCAAGGAAACAAAGCTTGCCTAAGTTCCCTTACAAATGCTTTAAATTGTGTAAACTGCAAATTCTTTGTTTTGGTGCTGTTTTGTTTTCAGATGGGACTTGAGTCTGTGTGTAACTGTGGGTATTTATGGTCACATAAACTCACATTTCTCAGCTTGGTTGACATATCTGAAGTCTGCTGCTTTCTAAGCCCACATGAAACTGGACTGTGACCTTTGAGATACCCTTGTTAAACGTTCCCAAAGATCTTTTCTGAAGAGTCTAGATCTTTTCTGAAGAGTCTGACTAATCATATCAGTCTTTAATCTTCAATTCCTAGGGCATTGATGCTTATGAAGGTGCTGTGAAGAGACATCACGGGCAAGCACAGGAGTGCAATGTCATGCAGGAGATGGGACAGAGTCCTGGCAGATGCTCTTTAACAGCAGCAAAAAGGGCAAGATGTGCAGTGATAAACCCACAGCACAAAAGCTACTATGGTCATGTTAAGGTCAGTGCAGTTCCATCACTGAGGGTGATATTTCCACTTCTGTGTCATGTAAAGAAATTGTTTCTTCAGGTGAGAAGACATTGACAGGAGAATGAATAATGTGGATAATATACAGATCAAAACCTCATGTCAAAATGTAAGATTTACCTGCAAGATTTGCAGACAAATTGGATTGGTTTTGATGTGCTTCTGTGTTTTAGGTTATGAAAAACTGAGGCATTTTATTGCTGCTGTTGTTAGTCATCATTCAAAAGATATCTGAATTCAAAATATGTGCCAAACAGGAAAAAAAATTGCTGGACAGAAAAAGCGGGGGGAAACCAAAAAACAAACAAAAACAAACAAACAGAAAACAAAACAAAAAATAAAACCCAAACAAAACCACAAAAACCCCAAAACGTGCAAAAAAACCCCAAAAACAAACAAAAAACAACAAAAAAACCAAACAAAAAGAACTCAAAAACCCCAAGAAACAACTGTCCAAAGCAAAACAAAACCACAAAAAACCCAAAACGCAAAAAAAAAAAAAAACAAAAACAAAAACGAAAAAACCTCAAAAAAACCAATAAACCCCTGTGGTGAAATCCAGCAAAATCCCTCCTATTCTCTCAAGCAGCCATGAAGTGCATCACCCAATTTATTTTCTTCTTTTTAATCCCAGCCATAACATACCTTAAAATTAGACTGTAGGAAGGACAAACTTTTACTGTCTCCTTCCTCAACCTTAATTTTAATGTTTTTTTTCTTAGATGAGTTTGGAAATTTAGTGCAATAACTTTGGCTAATTCCAGTGAAAAATATAAGGCTTAATTGGTTTTGGAAGAGTCTCTGGATCTCTTCAAGAAAGGTTAAGCATTATTCATTTGCCTCCATTACTACCCAAAGCAATGTGATTACTGAAAAGGTTTGACATTCAAACTAGTTAAGGATGAGAAAAAGAGACAGTGGGAAATCTTTCTGTGAGGTCCAGACAAAAAGAAGAGACATAAAAATTGAAAGGACAGACAGATGAAAAGTAAAGGTTGTTTCCTTACTCACACTGTAAGATTTAAAAGTAAATACTATCTACTCCTCTGGCATAACATGTTTCCATGTATTTTAACTGCCGTCCAGCCGTGCATCACCTGGGTTTTTCCATTTCAGATTGCTTACAGGAAAGTGATATGCAATAATAGCTCCTGGTACTGATGAAAGGAAAGATGTCCAGCATCCAAATCCTTACATTTTCCTTAATGTGTATTTTACATTTGACAATACTTGACAAATACCAAATCCTGTTCCATCTACTCTTCCCAAAGGATTTCCAAAGGTGTTGAGCACCCATTTCCATTCATTGTACACACCCTGAGAAATATTTGAGCGGTTTTATCAATGCAAGAGGGGAGGGAAAAACTTTCTCCTTTAAAAACTGAGATAATAGGACAAATCTGTTCCCCTGTATATGAAAATGCTTTGCCTTGATTTTGCAAGCACTCATGCATTTTGTTGAAATAGAAACTACACTTTATGCAAAATCTGTCCACTGCTGAGAAGAGAGTTGGCTTTGCTGAATTCTGCAAGAATTAAAGTGACTTATTTAATTCCAATGAAACAGAATTATATGGACATAGGAAAATATAAAAAGTCAAACTGTATGTTCCTGCACCATTCTTTAGCAGAGGCAGAATGCCTCTCACTAGATTCTCTGTTTGAGACCCAGCTCTGAAAGAGGAAGACAATTGTGTGCAAGCACTGACACCTTGCTATGAGGAATTAGGATTACCATAGATTTTGTGTTGTGGTGCATGTTTATTTTACTCAGTTTATTGTTATAATGGTTTGTTCCTGTGGTCCTCTATGTTTTCCCCAGTTGGTTTCCCAAGTTGTATCCACCCTGAAACTCCCTTGTTTGGCATTCCCCGCCCCCTGTCCATCATTGTAACCCTGCCCCTTGTTCCAGACCCTTCCTTGTCCTGCCCCTTTTTCCAGCAGTCAGTCCTACCCTGGGCCAATCCCTAGTGGTTCCACCCCTTTGGAAATCCCCTATTACTCGATGCCCCATTGGCCCCTGTGAGCCTTTCTTCTCCCCATGCTCCCCTCATTGGCTGTAACCCTTGTGAGACCCTGCCCTCCACTCCTCCCCTGAGGATCCCTTATTGGTAAATTGTTTGTACCCGCCCCCTGATCTGCCCCCTATTTAATCCTGAGCACAGCAGTACTTGAGGATCTTTTGCCTCTGAACACTCCAACGTTGGAAAGCTGTTTGGGACCTCAGAAGCTGAGAGCCTCCCTCGCCTCCTTTACCCAACCACAGATGCCGAGCATACTGATGGGCAACTAGCCCTAAAGGTTCTGCTCCAGCAAATCTTACTCTGGCTTGGCAGTGGCGTTATTTTAAAGAGCTAGCCTGAGCTCTGGTGCGCCGTGTCACTTTTGCATACTGTGAATTTGGAAAGAAGTTCTGGGATTTCCAAAAACATTTGTTTGGTAGACAGTAAGGCTGCTATCAGATTGGGATTTTCCTTAGGTTTGGATCCCATTTGGCGTCCCCCTTCTTACCTCTTAGACACTTTACCTCCACTATTGCTCAGTTAGATGTTAGCTATCACATTAACAGTATTGCTATACCTGTGCATTAATTATATCATTAATTGTTAACTGTGAAGTATTATATAACTTGAGTACTTTGTTACTGTTATTCTGAAGGAACAAGTGACAGAATGGGAGAACATGAAGTGAAACTTCATGTTAATATCTTCAATAATTTCTCATGTCATCAAAGGCTTGTAAGAAATTAGGATGTAGAAATGAAGTTTCCAGCCTTGAAAATCAAGAGGTTAACCTGAATTTTCGTTAATTACAAGATGTGCAGATCACTGCTAAATATGCCCTTGAGTTTTGGAGAAGAGCACCTTTAATGTTATAACCCATACTGTGTGCAAGTTGTTAGCTATCAGTCTCTGGTAGCCATGAACAGAGCAAATAGATACACATAGTCTACCTGCAAGGACGCTATGAAATAATGAAGTAATAGATACATCAAAAATTTTTAGACAGCTGGGGCCTAATTAATTTGCAGTACAGCTGATGAAGGCAGAGCCCTCGGCCTTGCAGGTATCACTGGATTTTGTTACTGCACCAATTATGATAAAGCATTGCCAGCACAAACAGCAGAAAGGCATTTGCTGTACGCTTGGAGAAAAGGGTTGCTAATTATTTAGCTTGCTGGAAAAGTGTATTGTGATCCTTTGTAATTTTTTTTTTCTTTAAGTTCTTACTCTAGACAAACAGGAGATTTTCTGTTTTGAAATTTTCCTAATTTCTAATTTCCTTTCTAATTTCCAGACCAATAAACTGACCTCCACACTGTACTGTCTGATCCCAGATGAGTGAGATCTTCAATATGACAAGTAGACCAACATTCCTTATCTCATTGGAACCAGCTCATTTTCTGACTGCTATGGTTCATTATGGTTAGTCCATTATAAATTACATGGTGTCTCCAGGGACCTGTTCTATACTTGAAATATCATGACAGCTGCCATGCATAATGCTGCAGAGAGCTGCTAAATTTATACCCACTAAAAATTCGCTTTATGTTGCAGAATGACCCACTTTAACTTCAATGCATAAATGGGTTGGTTTTTGTTTTCTTCTAAGTATTACCAGTTATCTTCTGTTTGTCCACACACTTAGCTTGCTAAGAAAAAGCCTTAGAAAATCTGTTATTTGTACTTGGTGTGTTGTGTGATTATCATTGTTTTATAAAACTTGGACATACTTCCAAATTCCCCTAGAGAAAAAGCATGCAAAGGGCAATTTTTTTTCTGCCAGCCCATGTAAATTCTATCAGACTACATAAACAGACAATAGTGGCAGATTGGCTCCTGGAGATTACTGTTTCCTCTGCTCCTAAGCTGTTTGCACAGCGAATAGACAGAAAGGACTGTATCTATATGTTAGGATAGCATATAGATAACGTATAGATAACGGTAGTTTATTTGTATAGTTTTCAAATGTGCCGTGTGAGACAATTTTTAAAGCTTACTGCCTTTTTTGTTTATAAGAATCCTTCAAATTCCTCCTTGTTTTTAACAAGATTAAAGAAAACTGAGTCCATGTTAAATTTTCACCCTCTTAGAGGGGAGAATGGGAGCAGACTTACACTTAAAATTCCTTTAGGATACTGTGTACTATAAATCGTTATCTACAAGAAGTATGTCCACAGGAATTTGCCATAAAGCCTACTTATAATAAAAAATATACGGTAAGATATCTATGCTGTTAATTGATACGACTTCTTGTCAGGGTTAAATAGCTGATAATATATTCCACTCCACAGAAATTTATAGTAGTTTATGTAAAAGTGAGCACAGGGAAGAAAAGAGGCAAGAAAATTTGAAAATTTTCTGGTTTGATTTTTTCTACATCACCTGAAGATGTCAAAAATGGTCACGAGCAATTTTATTCCTTTCAGGCCATTAATATCTCCTTGGTTGTAGGTGATTTCACACCATCTAAGAAGTTGGATTAGATGACTGGTGTGGGTCCATTCTAATTGAAGTATTCTATTCTGTTCAGTTCAATTCCTTTTTGTCCTGAGAAAATGGCATGGCATCCACTGGTCCTGAAAACTGTGGAACTGATGTACTGTGATAATGAACTCTTCTGGGCCATGAACTCAGCTTCCACTCTTGGACAGTGTCTTAGGTTACAGTGTAAGATGTAACCAAAAGTATGCATTCTGTCACCGTCTCCATAAGTTGTTAAAACAGATGGGGCAGTGTTCTTATCTCCTCCATGACTCATTCCTGGTAACTCCCTCCAGGGGCTACGTGCATTAATGGACCATCAAGTCTTACTGCATGACTCCTAAATTTACATCATCCCACTGTGAGATGCTCCACTCGGGGAAAAGGCAAGCATTCCTACATGGATATAGTCTGAGGCTTGGAACACCACGGGCAGCCTTTACCTGCCAGATTCCCAGAGAACAAGAACTTGATGACTACCACTGGACCTTCAGAGGAAGACCAGACCCTTCCACAGGATCACAGTTTCAACAGAACCACATCTATCACTTTAACAGGACTGCAGCCACCATTTGATTGGACTGCTACCACCACCCTGACCAGCAGGGTATCAGGTTGCATCCTGACACTGTCAGTTTAAGCCAATGTTGCATGCCTTTATTTTTTCTGTTAAGCTGTTGTTTAACTTGGAATCTCCCACTGTATTTTTTCAAACTAGTACAGACAGGTGGAGATGAGTGATGGAAGTTCTCTTCCTCCAGATGTCTTGGCTTCATGTATTATATTTAGTTGAATGTTGGGCTGTGGTACAGTGGTAGTTTTTGCAGTAGTAAATGCCAAACTGTCCCCACTCTTACCCCTTCTTCTCCTCTTGGAGTCCTTATCAAGAGAATAATAATCTGTCTTCTTAAAACAGAAGAGAATTCTGGAGTTACTTCAGGAACCCAGGGGAAAGACTCCTCACTGTCTCTGAATGCTCCTGCTGTTTCACTGTTCAGATGAGAGAATATCATCTATCTCAATATTTTAATTTAAAATTTCAAATTCAAAATTATTATCCTGATATTTTAAAAACAATAACACATCTCAGCTTTTGATTCCTAAAATAGATTTAAATTGGTTGTGTTTGTTGCCAGCAATGCACAGGAAGAGTTGCATTCAATGGAATTTAAAACACATTTTCAAAGTATGTGGGCTAAGGTTTGTTCAGGTGAAGGCTTGAAGTGGTACTAAAGACACACTGAGACATATTATCTAACAAATACTTTTCTGCTCAGGCAATTCGCTCAACTTGTACTTCTGTGCTTGCATAAAAAAATCCCTGTTTATGCAGTGGTGTTTGCAAGTATTTTTTGATTTTAGAATATTTTAGGGAGAAAATACCCACAAATGACAGTCAAAGAAACATACATGCATATCACTATTTCAAATGAGGTTAGTGAAAATGTCAGGAGTCTGGGGCAAAAGATTTGGAGGCTTTAAAATTTGAACCTTGTAGGCTGTGTGAAATCTGGAAGCTAATAAGCTCTACTTGATAAGTTCAGCCTCAGAAAAGTTCACGCATAACCTGGAGGTTTTTAAATAATAATAAAAAAAACTTTTTAAAGCTGATTTTAATGAAGAACCAGAGCATTCATGGGTTAGCTTTTGAATAGTAAAGGTTAATGTAAACTGCCTGGTTTTTGCTCTTGTTTGGGCTACTCCTGGATAGGAAAATAGTTCAACAGTCTAATTAAGTCTTGTCAGACTTGGAAACACCAGAATTTCTTCACCAGATCTGATGATTCCACAGAAGGTATTTAAAATAGTTGGGAAAAATATTTAAAAGGACCCTTTTCAGTACCATAAAAGAGAATGAAAATAAGAATTTTGGGTTCATATTCACACTTTTGCTGAGAGTAGTAGTTTCCTACCATTGGAAAACATGAGCTTTGCAGAAGGTGGCCTGGGAGACCTGGGGACAATCAGTTGAGTGCAGGTCTGCGATATGATCTTGAAACTCACACCAGCTATATGTTGTGCAGTACTAGCAAGGCTTGAGGCAGCAGCTAAAGGGGGAAGTCTCTCTTGGCATATGATAGCTGTGTTTAAGCAACACGCAGTGGTCAAAAACTCCTCTTAAAAAAAAAAAAAAAGAAGGAGTGGGCTGTTTGTAAACTATTGCTCCAAAATCTAATTGGTCATTTTGCCCCATTTCTCTTTTTCATTTCATTAATAAAGGTATGGAATATATTCAGGGCAACTGGGATTACTTCAAAACAGGCAACCTAATCTCATTATTCATACCAGTACTTCCTAACATTGTGGGTGTGTTTTGGATTTACAATTTCACATTTCTGTGGCATAAGAGGAATAATTGAGAGAGAACTTTTATGTTTCACTAGACTATCTCTAATTTTGTGGAAGTCTGAATTGAATGTCATCCCAATATTAAGAAAATTGAAGAATCTAAACCAGTTTATATTATTTGAAGACATAAACTACATTTAAGGAAAAATTCAGAGTTGAAGCATTTGATTCCATTACATGAAACAAAAGCTTACTGATGTGCAAAAGTGTGAATCAGATCCTTAAGCACTGTGCATTTTCTGGGGATTTGGGCTTTAAATTTCAAGCTAGTTTTTTCATACGAGCAACATATTGCTTTGTGGTTTGCTCTTGTTTTGGCAGGAGCTGCATGAAAGAATCAATTTTTACTTGATTTTTCAGGCAGCTGCTGTCCTCCATCTTAATAACTGCTGTCTTAGCTACCTCTCAGGTCCCTCATCTGTCAATACAGTATCACAGACTTGCCTCTTTTTAAGGATAGTAAGGGAAAAGTGGTACTTTTCCAAATTTCCATTCCATAAATTCATAGATACACTTTTTGAATCCATATAAACATTATCAATGCCATGTATTAGCAATCATCTCCATAGTTTAGTTCGTGTGAAGTTGCTTCTAATTTTGAATTTGTATTGTAGTCATCATGTTACAACAAAGAGTAGGTATTGCTGTTAAGCTTTCTCATAATACTCATAATTTTATGTATCTCTGTTGTATCTCCCTTACCTGACTAATCATGCCACTAAAGTCTTGAAACGTGAGAAAATCTCTTGACTCTTGGCTGTACACTCAGCATATGGTTGTATTAGAATTGTTAACAGAAGTATTATAAACAATGTCAGTTATAGGACCATTATTATTTGGGAAGCTGAAAACAAAAAGCAGATAACCTTATGCTAGACACAACACTTTAGCTGCATCCTTATTTTCATTAACTTCAAAGGATTTGCTTTAGAAAATTATTTTATCATTTGTGATGGTTGAGCCACTCTGCATAATGAATTGTGGGACACAAATAAGCACTCAAGAGATCTTTGAGACTGTGGTCACATGAATGTCCTGGTGATTAGGAGAGAGGAGGCTGAAATGGTCAGGTGGCTCAGTCCAGGGGGTGTTGTGGCAACTGGGGTGTCAATTTTTATTCATTAAGGGCGAAACTTTTTTTTTTATTTAAATGCTCTAAGCTAATCTCTTGCTACTATTTTTTGAAATCTTGTTTCCTGAAAGTGACACCAGTTCAGTTGCACTTCAGTGACTGACAGCAAAAAAACTAGTTACTTTTAACTTAGTAATAGTCATGGGGGTTATAATAATAGAGTGGTGGATGAAAAATGGACATGACAGCAACTACATTTTTATGCCCTTAAACTTATCCAATGAAGGAGATATAGCATACACTGTAAGTGGGAAGAAATCCAAAGGGAATTAAGAGGCAACAGAGTTGCTAGAATACAAAAATACATTTTGCTGGGGAGATAAGAGAAGTGGTGTGGGCCTGAAGTGCAAGTATCAGAAGAGGTGAGGCCAGGGACTGGAAATAATGAGTCCTATTAACTCTGTGAATATTTCCTTGGAATTTTTTCTTTACCACTTTAATAGCTGCTCCCACTGCTCAGTGGTGTTCTCTGGACTTTCTTTGATGCTCTTTTTAATTTCTTAAAAGTGCCACCTCTGCTTGTTCCCTGGGGCCTAGAGGGATATTTGGAAATACTGGGTCTTAGTTTGGCCTAAAAGGGCCACTGTGCTCCTTTACAAATCAATCCTTGCCTGGAGCTGACTGTGCTTGGGATCCCTGCAGCCCTAGGGAAAGGTTTAACCAGAGTTTAGACAAATTGCCCATTTATACTGGTTTGGAGGAGAGCTATCTTCCATGGGACTGTGTTTGGATTTTGTCTGTGACAATGTGAATCCTATGGGCCATGGGAAGAATCTTCAGAAATGGTAGGGAAGCCTGCCTGAAAAATGGATGCTCTGTTAAAATTAGAGAGATTTGACATTTGTTCTTTATTCTGAACTGAAACAAATTAAGACCATGCAAATTAAGTTTGTGAAATCATCAGAGAGCAACAATGGGCTGGCTGCTGGGAGCCCAGGGTTTGAGGGGTTATTCTTGCTGATTCATCAACATCATGGGCAGTGTTCCAAATCACCCTTCATTAGTTTGATGCATATTTAAAGTAGTATGGGAAATGGCACAGAATACCATTACCCCAGTGATTAGGACTTCAACCAAAGGTACAAGAGAGATGGATATTTACTCCTGTTTTGTGTAGATCCTTGGTCTGACTACATGCCCCTGTTATTCCAGCTCTGAATTACAGTAATTTCACAATTATAAGCGGCACCTCCTGGTAGCCGGGTAGACCACAGGATTTGTCCATATATAAGCCGCACCTGAATATAAGCCACACTTTTTTTTTTTTGAGGATCCATGTGTAACAAAGTAACAAATTAGTAACAGAATCACTGCCAGCTGGGTTTGGTGTCAGGTGCTCAAGTTGCAAACAGTTTTCATAGACCAGTGAAGCCTTTGAAGGCAGCCCCAGGCCCATCCCAGCCGGCTCTCACTTCCGGGTTGGCATTTCACTGGGATTTGACCATAGATAAGCCACACCTGAAAATAAGCCACACTCCTGGAGTAGGCTGGATTCTTCAATGAAAAAGGTGCGGCTTATAATCATGAAATTACTGTACTTCTCTAAACATAGATTTTCAATGCACTGCAAATTGACAGATGCAATCACTTCAGTACCAGACAGCACGGGACATCATTATGTTCCACATTTCACAACCCATGGATCAGGCTGTAGTAGCGGTTCTCACACACTGATCCTGAGGGACAAAACCTGTAACCCTGATTTTGTAGTAGCCCCCCTTTATTGAGTTAGGAATTGATAATATGGAATACTGAACTCCCCCTGGGTTTTACTGGTTTTGCATGGTGCTTACTGAAATAGGGCACAAGGTGTGAGCCTAGCATCCTGTGCATTGGATGCCCGTTTTCACATGTTATGGTTGCCTTATTTTTTTTTTATTATGACTTCAGTGGTAAAATATTCAATAAACTCTAGACACGGAAGCAAGGTTTTTGCTTAGGAAAGCATATAAATAAAGAATTTTTCTCTCATCTAAATTAAGGAAGTATTCTGAAGTATTTAAATTCATAGTACAGCAATGCTGACAGGAGAAGAATGTGCATTTCTGGATTATGTAACTGTTGTAAACTTCCTTCTAAAAATCCGAAACAAACAGAAAACCTGAGTGATCCCAATTCAATTTGTTGGTGACTTTTGGCTTAGACTTTTTTTTAAATTGTTTTGTCTGGTTTGTTTTTAGATATATGTAACTTCCTGTTTTTCATCCAAGAATAGTTTGGAAACAATAATTATGGCCCAGGAGACCTACATATTCAAATCTAGAGCTTTCATGACATCAGTGTCCAAATAATGTTGATCCTAATGGCTACTTGGTGCTTTTGAGTAGAGTAACTAAACTTCCCAAGGAGAGGAAAGAATACTGCCAAAATATTTTAAGTGCTATCTCAGCAATGTGGAAGAATTGGCATTTCCCACCGTTGTTTTTCATTCTTGAAATACCGTAAATGTCTGTTGAAGAAGTATTTCAACTACCTGAGAATAGTAGCACAATACCATTTCAACTCCTCTGGATTTTCTGATTTTTTTTTTTAATTAAGACACTATATTTGAACAGAAAGTAGTGCTGCCCCAGGTAGTCAACAACTAAAGAGAGACTGCCCTTTCCATTGTTGTTACCCAGATCCATCCCAGATCTCTCCATCATCTTTTCTAGTATTCCAGGGATATCCCTGCCCTCTCCTCACAGCCAGGTACTCCAGAGCAGATTTACAAACTTCTGTATTTCCAGAGAACAAATGATAAAATCTTCTAATTTTCAGATTTCTTGATTTGTCCCTGTATTTAATCCAGGAAATTGAATGAGTATATTATTGCAGTTTAGCACCAATGTTTGCATTGACTCAATAAGTTCCTGAATTCCTGGAAGAGATATGTTTTACGTATGTCCTCTGTCATTTGGAGTGTGGGTGGAAGGCATGCTTGAACTAAAGGTGTTAAAATGACACTAATAATATTTTTTGCTGATGCTCCTTCTGTAAGAACAACATAGCTTCAACCAGTTAATTTTTTGTTTGCAAAAAAGTAGAAAAATCATTACTGTCCTTGAAAAGGCAAGTATGTATATGTTTATGTACAGATAGAAATCTATATATTTTAACAGACATACATCAAAGGAGTATTTCATTGCACTGAGAAAGAGGGTGATTTAAATTATTTCTCTTGTATACTTACTTATTTTTCATACTTTCTTAGAGTCATTCTGTCCTAAGCTACTTAATATAAATGAAATAATTAGAGAAGTTATGATGCCTCCTTTTTGCCACCCTAATCTTCCAGCTGTGTGAAACGAAACCTCCAGTGCACACGTTTATGACTGTACAGGCTGGTGAGTCTGTTTTTTCTATAAGAGCAGTGATAGGGCAATCAATGTTGACATAATTCTCAGTGTTTCCTCTCTCTTTTTCCCCATTACTTAACTTGGGCTACTGAAATGACACACTAATGGTTCTGATATAAGGCGCAGAAAAAGATAAACTGAAAAAAACCCCAATAGATTGCTGGTGCTATAACTAGAGCATTTTTCTTCTCTTTGTTTTATATAAAAATTAAATTTCCTTTGTGTAGTCCATGAACAAAAACTGTGCTGAGCTGTTTACATGCCTGTTGTCAAAGAGAAGATGGAGGTCCAAGTAAGCAGAAGACAAGATTTTGGTGTGAAACATGTTTTAAGTTGCAACACGAGATGTGACCACAAGTATGTACTATGTCACCATCTGCTGAAACCAGGTGGGGCAGTCATCTTTATCTTTTCCACAACCCATCCTTCCTCCAGGAAGATACTGTCTGCTAATGGGCCACTGAGTCCCACTGTATGACTTATAAAATTATATCATCTCGTGAGATGCTCCTGCCAGGGAGAGGAGCCAAGCCTTTTGTACCTAGATAAAAACTGAGATTTGGAACATCAAAATAGCCTTCTTTCCACTGGATCCCAGAGGAAAACCAGACCTTTTCACATCATCACCAGACCTTTGGAGGGAACCTGCACCCTTCTACAGGACCACTGCTTCAACTGAACCACATCTAACACTCCAGGAGGATGCAGCCACCATTTAATGGGACTGCTACCAGCACCCTGACTGACGGAGTGTCAGGTTGTATTCTGACTTTGTCAGTGTTTGGGGTTTGTTCTTTGTAACTCTGTATTTCTATTTTAATTTTCCTAGTAAAGAGCTGTTATTCCTATTTCCCTTGTTTTTGCCTGAGAGACCCTTAATTTCAAAATTTTAATAATTTGGAGGGAGAGAGTTTACATTCTCAATTTGAAACAGAGGCTCCTGTCTTTCTTTTCAGACACATGTCCTCCAAACCAGGACAAACAATGAATAAACCAAATTTTGCATTCTATGCAAAGAGTTCGAATCAGTACTTCCAAAAGAAAGATCACTATGTTTTAGCAGTAAGGAAACTGTTGCTGGTTTAGCAGCAGTATCTGTGATCCTCTTTTCTGGAGCAGTATGGGAAAAGATTCTAAGGTTTATGGCTTCTTTTTACAATTTTCTTTAGAAATTATGTTAAAAATACTACTGAGGTATTCTTAACAGATCTTTTCTTGAATTCTCTAGTATGGATTCAGCAACAAATGTCCTGACAAACTGGAACAGAGAAAACACCAGTGATAGCCAACTTTTCATAGCAGGCTAAGTGCCAGTTCTCCAGAGCCACACAAGAACCTATCTGCAGCCTCACACTTATGATTCAAGACACATTTTCTGATATATATCAGTGATTTCTCCTCCAAACCATATTAAAAACAGCTTCCAGATAGATTTCTGTTTATGTTATTTTTAATTTAGACACATTTGAAATAACAGCAACACAAAATCTTCTGCTCATTCTCCTTTTTTTCTTCAGGTTGACTTTCTTGTTATTAGTTTTTGTTTTTCTTGTTCTCACTTCACGCTATATTGCAGGTTTGTGTCTCTCAGAGCCAGAGAGAAACTGATACTGAGTCGTGCTGAGAATTCATTGTAGTTACCAAGGAAGTGGTTTCCCAAGCAACAGTAACCACATGAAATTTGACATAATTTCTTCCTCTGTATCATGTTTGCTGCTTTGCAGGAGGCAGTGTGTGGGCAGCATGAGTGATCTCATTGTTAACTTTACTTTTTGAAGCAGATATGGTTATATTTCTATATTTGTTAAAGAAAGACAATTTCAGTTAGAGTTGAATGCTTGATTTTGTGTCTGTATTGGTTTTGTTTCTTTTGGGTTTTTTTTATTGTTTGTTTGTTTTAATTTATTTTCCTGCTAGCAGACAGATTGTGGATATGCCAGATAAGCCTGCAGCATGTGGGCAGATGCTAGAGGCAATATTCTCAGCTGTTATACAGTCAGTGATGATATTTACCGTTCAAGAAAGCCATGCCAGCACCTTGGTTTGCTCCAGCAAATTGGATGAGACACTTGCCAGCTTGATGATTTCAAGAAGTGTAGAAAATATGCACATTTTCAGAATTAGTGGAAGGCTGTGAATTAAGGGAAAGACAGGGGCAGAAGTCCCAACTCCTCTATGGAGGGGCATAAATAAAAAGACTGTGTAACAGTTGGGCCTCATTCAAATAAGATTTTCAAGAATTTTACTTAAATTCAGCAGTGTCTCTTAATATCCACTTCATATGCATGGTGAAATCTTAGAAAATGTAATGGAATTTACATGGGCAGAATCCCAAAGGAAGGTGTGTATTTGAAGCAATAATTATATTACTGTAATACTTTGCAATTGTATTGTGCTAGTTTCCTTAAATGTTTTCTGAAAAGTTAGATTTCTGCTTTGTCTAGGATATAAATACTGGGTGTAACTGTCTGTCTTAAAATACCAAATTTTTAACTCTCTTGCCTTCTGGATCGCAGATCACTATGGATAAGGAAATGTTTGAGCTACAAAAGCTTTTAAAAGGTATGAAAAAACCATTGGTACATTATGAAAACATTGAGGACCATGGATCTTAGCCAGTTCTTTGCATACCCAGCTCTAATGAACCTACTATTTAGCCATAATTATAAGGCTCCAAGTAGAGACAGTGGAATGAATGAGCAAGGAGATATTAGACTCTTGGCTCTGGATCTGTATCAGCCTCACCGGGTACAAGATGGCTTATAAAACCTTTTATTCTATTCCATCATTAAACTTTTTTACAACCTTCCTGAAATTTATATAAAGAAACCTTTTACTTTTTAACCTGTCTCACAACCCTTCTTCAAGATCCAGAATTAACTTAGCTAAGTATCATGTTGTTTTCAGATAAAGCTGCCTTTATACAAGCAAGCTTTTCATTTTATCAGGAAATATGCACTGGGGACAGACCTCGTCAGGGTCTATATTCAGTTTTAGCTTGTGAAAGTCTGTAAAAAATAATTTCTGATTTAGTGGATAAAATGTTTGAGATCTAGTGCTATTTAAAAGATTGTGATTCTCCCTCAGTGTGCTGTTATATGTGGGATAATACCAAAGTATCCTTTGACATTCAGTCATTTGACATTGGCCCACTACACTGCCAAGACCTGGAATAAAGTGTTTTCTCCATGAAAAGTCAAATAATAGAGGCCTGAGGCTGTTGCAAGAGGGTGCTTCGGAGTCAAAGACAAAGCCTCATGGAGGTGGAGTCAATGCTCGTTTATTACAAATCTGAGGGTTACATTTATAGTGCAAAGCAGGGTTCTATGCCCTTCTTGCTCATATATGATTGGCCTAACAGTACTGTCCATGCAATTACATGTAAGCAGTAATTGGCTTATAGATATAGTTCACGCCACTAGATGCTAAGGTTCTAAAGTTAGGTGGCCTTGATGTTTTGGCTCCTGCATAGACCAACATCTGCAACATCTGCAAGCCTTCATTGAAGCATCTCAGCTGGTTCCTCTTCCCAGGTCTCTTTATCAGTCATGGCAAGGACACTGTCTTATACTCCCTTTCCTTAGTCACAGCTGCTCTCAGTAGCTGTATCTCCTGCTGTCATGTAGCCCATATCAATGTAGCCCACGTCCTCTGCCATGTAACCCGTGTTAGGCACACAGGCCTTGTACAGGACTTCATAGCCTGTTCCCTCATATATTCTCCCTATATGAGGCTGCTAATGTAATAGAAGTGAATCAAAAGCTCTTCATTCCAGACGGAGGAGCTCCTTTTTCTCCTCACCTCCTGGAATGGCAATAGTGCCTCAATTCCCTGACATGTCACCTGTTAGGCAGAGTCTAATATCTGTAGCAATGAGAGGAAGTTAAAGGGACCAGAAAGCTCCAGCTTTGCAGCTATAAAAGTTTCTTATGAGATAAACTTTAAAGACTTGTAACTGTGTCTCAGGACCTTTTTCTTCCAGATGTGAATATATACCTATGGATAAAAAGGTTTTGTGAGAGGCTAGATGTGAACGTGGAATTAAAATTCTAAATTCAGAAGAGCTTTTAATTCAATAATTATATCTAACTAGCCTGCCATTTAATCTCCAAGCCATCTACCACTTCACCTTCTCTTCTTGTCTCTGTTCCTCTATGCACCACTCATTTACCTTTTTGTGTGAGATGATTTTTCAGTTGCTCTTCGTATTCTAATCTGTCAATAGACAAGTTGCCTCTTTCTTCTCTGTGTTCAATATCATTTGCATTCCTTTAACTCCAGAAATTATGGTCTATATTCCTTACTCTTCATTTTCCCCCTCACTTTGCTCTTTTCCCCCTCACTCTAACATTCACACTTCAAATAGACTTGAGGCTTTTCTTTGATGTCTCTTTTCCTTCACTTCCATCAGCTTGACCTACAATCAATTTTAGTCTTCTTAATCATAACCATTTAGGTTTTTATGGAAGTGAAATAGCACTCAGATAATGGGATCTAGACTGGTCACCTTGAATGCCTACTGTTGAACTAGTATTTTTATGAACTGTCTAATGCAGTGCCAAACCCTGCTGATTTGAGTGCATTATGTAAACAGGTAGTCCAGCCATAAACAGCAGTAGGAACTGTGGATTAAAAAATGGAGGACATTGGCTGGAGGACAAAACCCAAGCAGAAGGGTAGAATTATTTTTTACCCCCTTTCTTTTTCAAAGTCTTCCCTTTGCCTTAAACGTTAGCACATTTTGCGTTTGATATGTTGCAAGAATACTGATTTAGTTGCTCTTTTGCTTAGAGCAGGGAAACTTCTGTCTCCTGGGAAAAAAAAATGTAAACATGAATACAGAATTAAACAGTGTGCTAAAATGCCACACAATCAAGTGGCACCCTTCAGTGAAAGACTGACAGATTTGCCTTAAAGTGATTTATGTTTTCTTTTTTAACTTTTGTTATTTAATAGAACTTCCTTTATATAATTAGCCCATAATTTAATCTGCTTGATTTCTATCTAAAAGATTCTTTGATTAAAAATTAAAAATTAAAAACAAATCCCAGCAACAAAACAAACCACCCTGACTTACTTAAGTTCCTGATATTTTTGTTCAGGGCTCACTACTATTTGAGAGGTAAGAGACCTTTTGTATACAGCTTGCAGGATGTCTGGTCATTCCAAAATGATGTGTTGGAATTGCCAACCCATTGCCAGCTGGAACAAGGCAGACAGTAGTTCCATTGCAGTGCTAAAACATATACAGTAATTTCACACGTATAAGACACACTCTTTTGACTGAAGTTTCAAGCCTAACCTGGAAGTGTGCCTTATATATGGACAAATTCTGAAGAATTGCCAGCCCGGAAGTGTTAGCCGGGCAGGTGGGGAGCCTCCATGGAGCCAGTTCTGGGGGACTGGGGGGCAGGGAGCCGCCACCACTTTTGAGGAGGCAGCAAGCCACTTTTGAGTGGGCATGGAGCTGCCCTTATTGCCGAGCGGGCGGGGGAGCCATGACAGCTGGCACCGGGGGCAGGAGTGCCGAGGCCCATGGAATGGGGAGGGTGCCTGGGGCTGGGTTTAAAGGCTTCGTCGATCTGTGAAAACTGTTTGCAAATCGAGCACCTATAGCAAAGCCTGCGATCGAGCGATTCTGTTGCTAACTCATTACTTTGTTGCACACGGATCCTCGCTTCAAAAGAAAAGTGTGCCTTATACACTGGTGCACCTTATATATGGACAAATTACAAGGACTTGCTGGCAACCCAGAAATGCGCCTTGTACTCCAGTGCGTCTTATAAGTGCGAGATTACTGTATTTTGTGTTAATTTTTGAGTTAATGAATTTTGTGGGGTCAGGTTGAAAATGTGAAGGAGATCTCTAGAAGAGGGCAGCTATACAGATGCTTGGGTATTCTTATCAAAATTTTGGTCAGTGAAAAGAAAGTCCAGGCAGAAGGTCTTTCTGGGTAAGGTTTGCAATACAGATCTGAGTCCTCTGTAAGCATCCTGAAATGTTTTAGGTAGCTGATACCACTTGAAATTGGAAATTCATATATTTGCTTACCAAGGAGCCTCTTTCAGCAAGTGGCAGTAACTAGAAATCCTGTAATTCTGGGTTAACATACTTGCAGAAATCTTTTGCAGTGACAGGCATTAACCAGAAGATTATCTCTGGGGGACAGGATGAAAGTTAATAATTTAACTGAGTTCTGCATATTCATAACATCAACTATTTCCTTATTTTTGAAAAACAATCCGCTCTATTTACCTTTTTGCCCCTATTAGACTATAACATCAATATTGTTTTCTGAATGCCATTGTTTCAGAAAAGCCTAAATTCCACTAGCCCACTCTTCAATGTTTCCTCCTCACTAGTTTGAACCACCATCTTTCATCCAGCCCATGAAGCCAATTCTGCTTTTTAAGTGAGGATCCATGTGCAACAAAGTAATGAGTTAGTAACAGAATCACACTATCGTGGGGTTTGGTGTCAGGTGCTCAATTTGCAAACAGTTTTCACAGATTGACGAAGCCTTTAAACACAGCTCCAGGCGCCCTCCCCATGCTGCGGGCCCTGGCACTCCCGCCCCCGGTGCTGGCTGCCGCAGCTCCCCACCAGTTCGGCAGCAGCAGTAGCTCCCTGCACCGCTCAAAAGCAGTGGCTTGCCAGTGAAGCCGGCTTGGTGGGCTGGCCGTGCAAAGGCAGCGAAGGCGGGCTGGCCGCCCCCTTGCCAGTGGCTCTGGCTCACCACCCACCCAGCAGCAGCTCCACGGCAGCTCTCTCCCTGGCCAGCTCACAATTTCTGGTTGGCATTTCGCCGGAATTTGTCCATAAATAAGCCACACCTGGTGATTAGCCGCACTTCTGGGATCGGCTCGGTTCTTCAATGAAATAGGTGCAGCATATCAGTGTGAAATTACTGTAGCATCTGGCAAGGAGAAGGTGCAAGACCTATGTACTGTTTATTATAGAAAGGTAAATCACCACAGTTCCTAAAGGAAAATACATCTTCATATAGTGTGATCTCACATCTCGCAGACAGATTTCACCTGTTTGCAGTTTAATTCCCTCTTATTATTATTTGTAAATTAGGTCAAGGTGACTTGATTAGGGCTTTTTAAAGAAAGAGTTTTCTAAGGCACAGGGATTGTGTCAAAATATTAGCGTAACACTTAAATGACTTTATATTTGGCAATAGTAATTGATATAAATTATGTTAATACATGACAACATAACTTGTGAATGACTTGGTATGAAATTCCATTTTTGTAACTGCTTTTATTTATTGATTTCAGAATCATGTGAAATCTTTGGCATGTGCAGCTCTATTTTTTTAAATTTATACTTCTTAATGAGATTACTTTTCATGGTTTTTGAAATGTTTTGTCACAAAGTGGTAATTTAATTCTTGTATTTTAATTGTAACAGGCCATTATTGCTGCTGATTTATAATATATTATCCTCTTACAAGCAAATTTAGTCACAGCAGCTCTATTTCCCTCTAATCTTTATTAGTGTAGTGGAAAGAAAACTCTGTCAAAAAAGACAATTCCTAAAAATCAAAAAACCCAAAATTTTGTTAAGTGGAGAGAAACTTGCAAATAGCTGAATGACTAAATAAAAAAGCCTAGAGACAGAATGTGGCTCTCTTCATACATCGACATCAGACAGTAATTCAATAATTTGGAGTTGTGCTTACATTGTAAAAGAATAAAGGTAGAAATTTACTTGAATAACTTTACCTCTGCTTTTATGTCTAGGCATTCTTACCCCACTAATATTTTAAGTATCCTAGCTTGAGGTGGCTGGTAAGGTAAGTCAGTTGTCATATCACAGCTTGTCAGCTGGACAGTCTATGTTTGATCCTGAGAAGTGTGACTTTTGCATTCATGTTTAGAAGAAGGTAAACACTGAATAGGTGTTACATAAGTTACATTCCTAAACATTTTAGTTTGCTGATTTATGGTTGCAAAAACCTGTTTTTTAAGGTTGAGCATTAAAATAAACAATGTGTCAGCACCGAGCAAATTGATTCCAAACACTTAACCAGAGAAATGAACAAATTCTGATTGAATTGTAAATAGAAATGAGAAACACTTTCATTTGATAACCAAACATTTGAATTACTTACTAAGAATGTCATAGCTATTTGTACTAAGAAAATCTTATGCCATGAAAACAAGCAGTAGAAAAAGTAAATGCTGTTAATATAAGAAGTGTGTTTTCAAGATAACATGAAAATAGAATATTTAATAGAAATACAAATACAGAGCTAGTTTCTTGAAGAGATTTATCTTACAAAACAAATAATTTAATTATAGTGACAAAGCTTGCAACTGAAACAGATGTACGAAGAATGATTTTTTTCCCTAGAGGTAAGTAGGAATTTTCTGACTGTACATTTTTTCAATAAGGAAAAGTTTATAAAAACTGAAACATTCTACTGGAATACACTTTTTTCTTATTTTTACAGAGAGCCATTTTCCATGTTCTGAAGGTAATTTCTGATCAGCCAAGTGACTGATTCTGAGCAAAACAAAGGATTTTCTTACCTGCAGTGTTTGTAGTGCCTGTGAAAAGAAAAATATCTTCCAGTTCCTGCTCTCAATTCAGAAGATTTAAAACCACAATGCAGGTTCCCTACAGCCTACATGAACATCCAAATAAGAACTACAAATGTAATTTTGGTCTTTTCTTCCTCTTCTGCCCTCTTTCCTTTGTCAGGAAAAACTTTGAGAGTGATTTAATTTGCTGTAATGTACAGTGGGAATATTCTGACATTTCAGAATATTCTGACATGTCAGAATACAATGCAATTCCTGCCCTGCTTCCTCCTGCACAGTGTAATCTTCAGCTCTTTTCTTTCCATAATTCACTCCAACCAGATCAATATCAATAATTGGTAGTAGTTTTGTTCCTGTTGACCCTGGCTGGATGTCAGACACCAACCAAAGCCTCTCTGTTACTGCCCTCCAGAGCTGGACAGGAAGGGGAAAATATAACCAAGGCCCTCATCATATATGTGGACCACAAGACTAAAGCAGATTAGGATAAAACACAGATTGGGATGGTTTAAAAATTGTAAAACATTAGCCATTACTAAATAAGGGATGAAAATTAGCATGACAAGATCTGGTTTTGAAGGACTGATTACCTGAAATACATCATATGCAATTTCTTGCATTGATAATGTTTCACCGTCAACCTCTGAGTTTAGTTTCAGTGCAGGCACTTACCCATCTCATTTGCTCTTGAGATATGTGATACTGGGCTGCCTGTCAGTATTGGGGGATTTGAAATGTAAAATGATATCACAAAAGCAAATAAGAATGGAAAAGACTGCAATGCTGGACGCAGGAACCTTGACTCTTGATCGCATTCAAAAATGTAGGGTGTCTCCCAGGTTACCCACGTGTGCTACTGAATGCGGTGTAGGAGCTAACCTCCACAGCAAAGTGATTTAATTAGCTGTAGGCTTAGCTTTGAAGGTTCATTGGACATGTAGGAAATTTGTGACAGATTGTTGTAGCTCATTCACATGCTTTTCTGAAAGATTATTGAGTTCTGTTACCTGCTGGGAAGGTGTCTTTTTCATTAGTGGTTTTAAATCGATGTTTCATTAAGGAATTAAATACAGTGCTTCCATTTCTGCGGTTTTACTCAGACCTTCCAGCAAGTTTCAGCATGAAACAACAGGGGTTTGGTCAATCATACACAACAATTCAAAAGCATATATACAAGCATTCTGCTTTTCACTTACTTCTAGCTATTTATAGTGCTGAGGACATAAGTAAAACATTTACTAAAATAACATAAAAATTTGTACACTGAGAACCTGCACTAAAACTATAAAAATATATAAATTTTATCTTACAAGTTAGCCTGTAGGGAACTCATTATATTTACCGAATAGATGTTTGTCCTATGAACTGAAATCACTGACAGCAGTAATGGCTCTGATGGGTACTCATTAGCATTAAATGTGTTGAAGGAGCAGCACAGCTAATGGCTATGCTAGTGTACAGAACCGTAAGTCTCAGGAATCTTGACTTCCATGTGAACTCCAAAGAATTTCCTCTCACAGCCAAAGGCTTTCCTGCTTTCTCTTGCAGAAGTTTTGTTCAACTTATTCTGGTTCTGGAATATCTTCTCTACCTCAGCTTGTCTTGCTTCATTTTCTTCACCTATTTACTTATGGGCTCTGTTTCTTAGGATTATTGACTCCTTTGCAGAATCACTGTTCAGGTCATGGTGTGCTGAGCCCACCAGTTTTTCTTTCTCTATAGTATTTCACTATGTTCTTTTGGTGGCTTATGCATTCAGAAAGTGTCTTCCCGTCTTTCCGTATCACAGCACTTCCCTCTCTATCACCATATTTCACTGCTGGTTCCTTCCCTGTTTTCTCAGAGCTGCAATTTTGATTCCTTTGGGCCTGTCTTGGATTGTATTTTGTGTGTGGGCTGCACAATGAGCATCTGGCCTTGTTTCCTTCAGTTCATGACTGCACTGGAATTTCAGACCAAAATAGAAGCAAGACTCTATGCAAATTCAGAGCAAGACAGGGCACAGGCGTCACTCAGCACTTGGCACTTGGGGACATGGTGCCTGCTTGGGGAGCATGAATCATAGAAAATTTAACTTAGGAAGAGGAGAAAAATTCCTTAACACTTAAAATGAGAGAAAAAGTAGATCTGATTGGGTTGAATTATTATCTGAACATAGTTTCCTTGCTTCTTCTTCCACTGTAGAGGTCATTCTTCCCCTGTATTCAGCACTGGTGAGGCCACGCTTTGAGTGCTGTGTCCAGTTCTGAGCCTTTCAGTTGGGAAAGGATGTTGAGATGCTTGAGAGTGTCCAGAGGAGACAATGTGGCTGGTGCACGGTTTGACCCTGTGGGGAATGGCTGAGGGAGCTGTGTTGTTTAGCTTGGAGTAAAGGAGAGTCAGGGGTGACTTTATCACTCTCTACAACTTCCTGAAAGGTGACTGTAGTCAGATGGGGGTTGGTCTCTTCCACCAGGCAGCAACTGACAGAATGAGAGGACACAGTCTCAAGCTGCGCCATGGGAGATACAGGTTGGACATTAGGAAAAAGTTTTTCATGGAAAGAGTGCTAAAGTACTGGAATGGTCTGCCCAGGGAGGTGGTGGAGTCACCATCCCTGGATGTGTTTGAAAAAAGACTGGATGTGGCACTTGGTGCTATGGTCTAGTTGAGGTGTTAGGGCATGGGTTGGATCTTCCAACCTAGTCATTCTGTGAATTCTGTGAATTTTGTGAATTCTGTGAAATTCATAGATAAATTCATCATACTGAAGATCACTGATAGAAAAGACTAACAGTGAATATATTACAGAGAGAATTACAGTGAATGAGTGACAAACCCAAGTATATTTCAAAGTTTCATCTTGTATTGAAAGATTGTAATTTTAAAACTTTGAATCTCTCTCTCACTAAGGCTGAGATTGTAAAAATATGTTTGGGTTTTTTTTTTTTACTTTCTTTAATGTTGAAAATATTTTGCTCTTTACTTTTCTTCAAGAAACATACTCTACAATTACTTGGGTATCACTGGGCAGAAAACATTATTTCAAACTTTAAATTTATCATGGAGGAGATGTAGCTGACAGAATAGTTTGTGCCTTTCTGAAATCAAAATTCTATTTCTGACTGAATCCTAATTGATTTTATTATTACTTGGCTGAAGGCTATTGCTTTCATTGATAATTTTTATTACTAAAATTTGTCCTCAGTTTCTTTCTCCCACTAGTTAACCCTGAAGCAAATTGGTCTCATTGCCATAGATGCACAGTGAAAAACTATCTTCCCAGTTATCCAGAGACTGTAGAATGTTTAACAGGATTACAGTAATTCCTCGCCCATAAGTCACACCAGAGTATAAGGCGCACTTCCAGGCTGCAGACAATTTTCTGTACCTTGTCCATATATAAGGCACACTGGCCTATTAGGCACACTTTTTTTTTTGCAGTGAGGATACACTGCTGGCTCTTCCCGAGTGGCTGCCAGCCACACCTGCTAGCTCTCCCTGTGGGTCTCGTGGCTCGCACTTCCAGGTTGGCAAATTTCCAAACTTAGTCCACATATAAGGCGCACCAGCCTATAAGGCGCACATCCAGGTTTGGATCAAAATTTCAGTCAAAAGAGTGGGCCTTATATGCGTGAAATTATTGTAATTAATTTTCAAAATCCTCTGAAAGTATAAATATAATTCAAAGTATGTTAGAATTTATTTTGGAATATTGTGAACTGCCATAAATTGTTACAGATTTTCAAGTGTCAGTGCTATTTCTCTTCAGATGCAGCAGAAAACCTCTCTGAAATATTCCTGCTAACTAGTATTTTCTAAGATTACTGAACTAGGTTGTGTTACAAGGCTATATGCATGCCTGATTTTTCTTTCTCTAGATCTGTTTATAAGGTATCTGGCACCTACCCAAGTAGATGTGATTTCACAGCCTTTCCATCATGAGCCATCCCCAGTACTGCCATTTCCTGGTTGCCAGCCACCCTCACACATGTGCCTGCAGCTTTTGTAATTCTTTCCTTTGGGGTCCTGTGACCTGTTAATTAAGAAGCAAAATAATCTCCTTTAAAACTCATGTATTTGTTTTAAAATATTAACATATGATTTGATTTGATTTGATTTGATTTGGAACTCCGTTGATTTCCAAATGTATGAATAGTAGAAAGAATTTTTCCTGGGTGCAAGCATGTCAAAAATGTATTTTGATAAAGTAGTTTACAGGCGTGGTTGAGACACTTGAAGGATTGGCATACCCTCATGGTAACTAAGTCTGACCTAATTTCTAAGGTCTCTTCTGAAGCTTTGTCTCAGTCTGTTTACTGGTTTGAGCAGCAAACCCTTCTGAAGCAGGTTCAGTTACTTCATACTTCTGTATTCCAGTCCTTCCTGTTTATGGAGAAGATCCCAAAAGGTAACCAAGCCGTTTTCTGACAGTTACAGCTACACAGAGGAAAGTGACTCTGTGAGGTGCATCACCCTACCTGTGTAATACTGCAAATCTTGGAAATACTGCTTTACTTGGAAATAAGACTTTGTCTTGTCAATAAGGGAGAACTTCTGAAGACCATCGTAGAGGACTTGAAATTAGATTATTTTGAAGATCTCTTCAACCCAAATTCTTCTATGATTCCATGATTGTCTATTGGGGCCCTGCTTTACAAGTGGGGTGCAGTCTGTGGCAGGATATGACCACAAACCAGCCTCAAGGATGTCCCACCCAGCCCTGGCACTGTCCCCATTCAGCTTTGGAGTTTTTTCCGTCCAATAATGAACAGTACTGAACTGTTTCTATCCACATATGCTAAATCATGGAAACAAGTGCACAAAAAGGACATGCTTTTCTATGTCCAGAATTTATTTTAAATTATTTTATACCCATTCTGTGGTTGCCTTAATATGTTAAGGCTGTGCATCTCTTTAGACTCCCACAAATAAATGTATGGACAGGACCACGATCTCTTGATTTCGTAAGTAAACATAATAAGACAGTCTATGCATGTTTGGTTTCATATAATCAAAAGTTTTAATTTTTTCTGCTATGAATGAAAAAAATCATTCTTCTTCTGCTGTTCACTTATTCCAAAGAATTAATGATACCAGTGTATGATGCTAACCTCAGTCTTATAGCTCCCACTCCCCACAGATGTTAAGGAACTTCTTTCACTGGCAGTAGCTGATAGAGTGTAATATTTCATAATATTGAATTCACTCTTGCAATAAACATCTCATTTGAAGCAGTAATAGCAGACTTATTTTAAGCAGCCCTAATCTTCCTTAGCTGTAACAAATAATTTAGAATTATTCACTTTAAAGTATTTAGGTGAGATGTTAATAGAGAACCTGTTAGCCCAAAATGGTGTTTTAATCAGGAATTTGAAATTCAGACTAGAGTAGAATTTGATACTATAACAACACCTTTCATACTGAAGGCATTCTAAAGCAATTTCTGTTATGAGCTAGATAGTGTGGGTGCTCTGACTGTGTTGGGATTGCAAATATCAATAGCCACAATTTGTTCAACATAAGCTTTCTTACACATACATTAGAGTATGGAAATATGTTGGATTAAATATCCAAGTTAGTTTTCTGCATTTTCAGCAGTCATTTCCAGGGCTTCATCTCCCCCAAGCCTCAAAACCAGTACGCACACATTCAGCTTCACTGTAAAAAAGGTAGGAAAGCAAGCAGTGGCATAACTAATATCAAAACAGGGAAAAATCAAAAGGGGTAAGGTGCACAAAACGTTTCCAGAGTCTCATTACTTCCAAGTTAGTGAGTGGATTGTAGCCAAAAGCTGTCAGAAAGTAGTCAAAAATATTATTTTAAGAAAGGGAGAAATAAATGATTATGTATTCTAGTATAGGGAAGTAACTATGGAAAAGATTTCTATTATTAATTATACCAGGGAATAGGAGAGAAAAACAATAAATTCTTCTTTATTTAATAGCTTATGCATTGGAATTCTTTGTGTATTAGCACCTTGTGGCAAGTCTTGGGTAAAAAAGTCTCTAAACTTCTGATGGATGCGTTGCTAGAAAACATCTTCATTGTTGAGGTACAAGTCTGTAGAGCAGAGAGCAATATCTTCATATACTGTACAAATCTGCATCAGCTTCACTAGGCAGAATATTTAGAATATCTAAAGTAAGAAAAGTGTCTGTTAAATACAATGTGAAAAGCTAAAGAATATGAAATTTCTTTGATTGAAAAGCTGAACTCAGTCTCAAAAAGCAATTGTTATTAAAATATTCATAAAATCTGATATTATTTAATAATAGAGACAGGAATATGAAAATGTTTTAAAACTTTTATTTGTAAGGAAGTAGAAATTTAATCTTTGGCCAGTAGAACAATTATTTTCTATTCTAAAGATCAAAGATTTCATTCTTTGTGACAAATGCACAGATTTGAGCATACCAGTTCTTTGGATAAAATAGGATAAACCAGGCTGGCTTCCAAACAAAAGTATGAGGAATAGCTACAGAAGTATAATTTTTTCTGTACAGGATGGTGGAAAACTGTTTCTTGTTTTGTCATCTGTTCAAGCAAATACCTGGAGCAATTCATCTTTAGTTGGAAGACCAGATACAAAAGTTCTTTGTTTCCAAGTGTACTAAATGTTCACATTGAATTCCTTTCTGATTTTCCAGAGAAAGTGTAATGAGTTTCAGATAACTAATGGGGATGAGATGTTCTATGTCACTGTGAACTTATTACTGATAGACATAGAAATTTAAATGTATGTTTCTTCTGTGGCAGTTTTATTGAGCAAAACATTTAACTGTGGATAGAATTTCTTTGAATGCTTGGCTTTGATGACTATCAAATCAAGTAACATATCTGAAAAGCATTTTTGTGCATCTTGTACATTTTACATGTCTCCTATGCTGTTAGCTAACTCACTTGAAGAAGTGACTGATGTGTACCTTAACATATTCTGCAGTTCTGCTCTCCAGATGAACAAGGTGAAAAGGATAACATTTTAGATTTAAAAGTTTAAGGAAGAAAATGTCCTGTGGGAGTTATTTTCTAGTCTGCAGATTTTTGTAACAGGCAAACCACCGGAAGCTTCAAGTCTTTAGAGAATACTGCTTCCTTGCATATCAAAATATTGTACATGGCAGAGACCAGCATACTACAATGAAACAATCAGCTGGAGGCAAAAGTAGATCTGATCTTTGAGTAAAAAGATAAAAAATTAATGTTGAATTTGTTATTCTATAATTCCTGATTGCTTAACACCACTTTGGATGGACTAGAACCCCCTTTGTCCATTAGCTACATGAAATGCCTTGCTACACTCTTGAAAGTTCTGAAATGTGTGCAGTGGAGCATTGTTACTGTATGTGGTTCCAGAGCAGTCATGGGCGCAGTTACATGGTGACTTTCTTACAAGAACAAGAAAGAACATTTATTCAAGGAAATCATGGGTTTAAATAGTATACATTGTGCAAAACAAATTACAGAAAGTTTATTGGGCATAGGAGCAACATCCCTTTAGAAACACACACACTCTGTGAATAGCATCACGTACTCTGGCAGGTGTGTAATCTTTGTTTTGAGTTCCTGTCCTTGGGCAGCTTGAGAGCAAAGCTGCTTTCTTGGTTCCCAGCCATATTGTAAAGACAGAGCATGAGCAAGAAAAAGTCATATTCCCTAAGAAAAACACTAGGCTACTAAACATTACTGTTTTCCCCTTTTAATTTTATAACTTCATAAAATTTATGGGGGATTTTTTTGTAATTTTTTTGAAGTTACTTACCTCTACTCATACTGTTCCGATTACCTTTTGTGGTTGCAGTAATTTGAAGCATATTTGAGCTGGCTGTCTGAGTTACAACTCATCCTCTAAGCACACACTCTTTAAAATAGATAGGATTTTTCAATTGATTCTGCTTGTTCTAATTAATACTTTTTCCAAATGCATATGTACAAATGCATTTAGGTATTGAGGGACAGAGATTGATAAGCACTGATTCATCTCTCAGAATGGCATTTTGGTGTTCACAAAATATATCAAAAGCTGCCATGCTCAATATGAAATAATTTCCTCAGTGTTTACCTCTTATGTAAGAAGTATTAAACATGCAGTACATTACTGCCTGCCTTATTTGTATTTGTCATGTTCCAGGGCTATTCCCTTATCAGCATAAAACCCTCTGCAGTTGTACTGCTTGCAGTAAATTACTTCTGTTTTTTCTTTTGTTCTCAAGGTTGTCCTAATCTCTCAAGAACACATAAGGACAGTAAGGCTATGAAGAAACAGAGAACGGTAAGTCAAATTCAAATTCAACCTAGTAAGTTTGAGATTTTAACACTCAAGACTCTAGAAAAGATATGGAGATTTTGCACTATCATTCAAGAAACTCTTGCTCTTGCTGCCCTCTCAGCTGTGAGCAAAGCACTGCATAATGGGACACAGAAATGTTAATAATTTTAAGGCAATCACATGTCTAGTTTTCAAGAGTAATTCCTTTATTTGAACACTGTTGGTCTGAGGGAAAGAGAAAGATAGACACGCAATTACTCTGATCAAATTTTAAACATTTAAAGATGCCTGTTCTTCAGTTAGGAAAGGGATTGGGTGTGACCTGTTCAGTTTTATTAATGTGGCATTTAGATGTTTGAGTTAAGCCACATCAGTCCCTCAGTGTGTGTCTAACTAATAATTTCTGAGTTCTAAACTTACGCTCCTAACTCAGTGAACAGAGAAATGTAGCTCAAGCAGGCTACAGAGAATTCAGCCTTTTCTCATAATCTATGCGAGGCAATATATTCAATACTACTCAAAAATGTCTCCTTTGTATAGGTATGAATAATTTTAAACTCACAAAATATTTATAATTGATTCAGTATGGAATAGAACTAAGCTAAGGAGACTTTAGATATGATGGCTACAGGTCAGACTAAGTATATTTATCTGTAAAAATACAGGAAATCATATAAGGAAGTTACAACAAACAATTATGTAACATTTTATATTATCAGACTTTAATTTTTTCTAAATTTCAATTTTTGACATATTCCTGCATGCACTGTAGTTTAAAATGTCACAGCTAAATTTCAGGTCAGTCATGACATTTCTGTGAGAATTTTCTGAATGTTACTGATTTTAAAATGTCATCATTTCAGAGGTTTTGCCGAGTATATCCATCATCAATTTAATCCCATCGTTTCATTTCTTTGGCTCTCAGAATGCTGAGCATTAATTGCAAACAGATTCATAAAACTTTTGATACTTTGTTGAATTACACTTCTGGCACAACTTACTTATTCCTTCTCATCTCAAAACTGGAATAATATTAAGGCCTGCTTTCCATGCTGTCACTGACATAAGCAGTGCTTTTAAGGTACTTTTTAACTGAAAAGAGTATTTTTTGTAAACACGGTATTGCAAAACAACTGTTCTCCACTTGCCTGAGAAACACCTCAAAAATGTGGTTTGTTCAGCTTCACACTTAGATACAGTATTGCTTAACAATCTACATCAGAAGTCAATCTACATCTTGAAGGAAATATTGCTACTTCCTCTGTTTTAAGTCCAACTAAACATTTAGACAATTTGTATTTGAGACAAGGATGAACAATGTAGCATGAATTGGGAATTAGGAGTAGAAGCGAAATTAGTTGCTCTGGTGTAAGCTCTTGGCTTGTAGTATTAAGTAAGATGATTACTATAATTAGTGGCAGAGAAGATGTACAATTGTCTTTATGAAATGGCTGTGGATGATCTCCAAAAAATTATCATGCTGTCTGTCTAGCCAAATAAATATCACAAGAGGACACCTGTGTTCCAGATAGGAACAGTTGTAGATCTGTTGTTACATAAGCAGGCACTGCACTGCCACATACTGTACTTGTTGCTGGAATCAGCATAAGGTGGTGATTGGGTTCCATTTGAACAAAAAGTAAAGAGAGATGGATAACATTTACACAAGGATCTCTTTTCCTTCAATTATCTTCCTTAATGTTTTGAATTGCATTTGTCTTTCTATTCTGTAGGTCGATCTAGAAATCCATCTCCCCAGTAGCCAACTGTTATTCCTAGGTCAGGGAATACTACTCAACCTTTCTTCTTCCTCTAAATACCCCACAAGTAGTGCCTGATTCTTATATGGAAAATGCCACAGCATCCATAGGAAGCTTGAAATCACCTCTGTGCATTTTCTTATGTGGTAATTACATAGGTTTGAATACTGTTTTAAAGGCAGAAGGAATGAACCTTGGGTCACTGTTCCAAAGAGTGAGCTTTAGTCTAAAAGCAAGGGAAAGGAAAATCTCACTCTTTTTCTGGTCATTTTGAAAAAGAAAACAATTTCTGAGAATTCTTTTTATAAGAGGAAATGAGTCTGCAGTGTGCTTTAAAACCTTCTGGCACAAGCTGTTTAGAAGGGGAGGGAGAGAAATGCAGGTTAGTCATCCACAGTGAGGTACATGACACTTAACTCATCTAGGAATTAGTAATTTGTCATCATTTAGAGAAGTTAGAGGCTTTATCTGAAGAACTTTTATATTGAACTCCCTCTTCAGTTTATTCTACCTAGAGTCTGTGTTATCCAAAGCCATAGTTTCAAGGTTGTGTCTTTGCATCTGGGAGTTTAAACTCCATTAAATTTATGTATTACACATTTAAATCCTTCTTTGAGTTGGAATATCTGGTTTGGGATGATTAAAATATTTTGTATGTACTGTATTTATTTGCTCAGTCAGACAAGACAATTGTGAAGAGACCTGATCTGGTTTTTAAGTGCAATTTTCATCAAAATATCTGTTATCTTGCTACTGTGACATACATTAATAGTCCTGTATATATAATGTATCTTCTATCTGTAACTTCCAGCCATTACTCATCCCATGTACATTGTTTTTCTCACTCTTACAGTTCTGATACCCATAATGTGGAAAGAATGAGGAAAAGCTTCTAACAGTAATGCTACACAAATAGTACTTTGAGACTGGGGAGAGAAATACAGTGCATCCAAATGAAGATTAAAAAGAATTTGTACAGAAAGAACTACCTGATTTGGAACAGCTAATGAGCTCATCCCTGGGGGGAAAAACCATAATTTACCATAAGGTAAATTATGAACTCAGCCCCAAAAGTACAGGCCATCAAAAGTAGATTGTTAATTTACAGTAATTCCACAATTATAAGCCGCACCTTGTGGGAACCCAGGACATTGCCCTGGCTTCCTTGGATGCCTCGAGACCCGGGCAGGCGGCTCGGAGACCTTGGCACAACACCCAAGACCCCTGTGGGTTTGATTTCAGTCCCTGGGAAAAGTTACCATCGTTGTATGAAGAATCGAAACATAGAAAATAAGTAGAGTGTAAATTGGACTATTAGAAAGTAGAAAAGGGGATTTTTAAAACTGTTTATAATAAGGGGTCTAAGGACAAGATGGAGGATTTTGGGTGTGGTATGTCTTTCTTTCTCCTTCTTCAAGGTGTCCATCTTTTGGGTTAGGATGGCACTTTGGGATTGGTTTGGGAGAAAGCTGGACATTGCAATGTAAGTGTCAGGTATTGGAAAGTAATTGTAAATTATAGTTACGTAGTTTGTAGTATAAAAGATAAGACCTGCCCCGTGGGCAGAGAGAGTGCATTCGGCTGACCTGCTGAAAGGACCTCGGCTAGTCAGCACGGAAATTCCTGAGATAGGAAAGAATAAACAATCTTAGAAACCTCAGAAAACGACTCCAGCGTCTTCCTTCGGTGCCCGAGCTTGAAAGCAAAGACCTTCGAACCATCACCTAATGTGCGGTTGGTGATCTCTGGCCATAAATAGAGACACACCGCCGGTCACAGTACCTGATTATAAGCTGCACGTCCGGGTAGAACACAGGATTTGTCCATATATAACCCGCACCCGAATATAAGCCGCATTCCCCCCCCACCCCGCCCCCTTTTTTTTTTTCCCATATGGCAGGGTGGGGGTGCTGCTGAGGGGCCAGGCAGCGCCAAGGCTGCGCTGGGAGCTGGAGGTGGCAGCGGGACGGGGCAGTGTCAGAAGGGGCCAGCTGGCAGCGAGAGGGGGCAGCACCAGAATGGGTCGGCCAGCAGCGGAGGCGGCAGCACTGGGAGGGGGAGCGGCAGAGGCCTGGCCGCTCGCTGGGAGCTGAGGGGCAGGCAACGCCTGTTCCTGTCTTTCCCGCTCGCTCTGCATGGCTGCTGAGCGGCAGGGAATTCCTGCTCCCCCTGTGGCTTGTACTTCCACCTTGGCAATTCTCCTGAAATTGTCCATAAATAAGCCGCACCTGATGATTAGCCGCACTACTGGGGTAGGCTGGATTCTTCAGTGAAAAAGGTGTGGCTTATAATAGAGGAATTACTGTAATTTATTTAATTAAATACATAAATATATATAGAATACTATTCAACAGGATCTGATATAGTGACTTCAATGATGATAGCATAACATTTAAATGTAAAACAAATTTGGGTGATAAATTGTGCTGTCCTTCTGAAAAAAAAATCTATTTCAATAGCTGACAGCAGGGTCTTTCTGCTTTTTTTTTCTTTAATCAATTTCAAAGGCTAACAGATATTTTATAAGCGTGCCTTTTTGTTGGAGTGTGTAAAACAGAAGCCTCTCTGAGTCCTTCAGAGAGACATCAGAATGCAAGGATTGAATTAAAACCTTAGAGAAATTAAAGTATATTAAGCTACATAGACCTGAAGTAGAAGTGTAAGCTTTAGTTTTAAGTGAGTAGAAATATTATTAAGTTACATAGATACAAAGTAGAAGTCTAAGTTTTAAGTAAGTAAGAATATGCTTTAAGTGCCTTAAGTGAGCAGAAATCTCCAAAAAGTAGTGTAAAGTTTAGGCCTCTGTAAAAGTTAAAAAACTTAGCCCCAGACATAATGAAAACATAGTA
>VRYO01000617.1:543921-559771 GCA_009812075.1 Sialia sialis | reverse complement strand
TATATTAATTCAGTGGGAAGGGGTCATATTTTCCATTCCAACAGAGGATCCCACCTTCCCTGGCAGACACCTGTCTTTCAAACCAAGACAGTGTGCTGTGTCATTGAGAATTTATTCTCATAGGATTGCTTATGTGAAAGTCCAGAGTTGAAATAAACCTCCCTCCCTATTTTCTGTGACACAAATAGAGCCAACAAGATTTATTTTCTCTTTAGAAAAGAGGATCTAGTTTCTTTTTCATTTGGATTGGATAGCTACTTTCAGGACATTACCTTTTAACTGCTGAGATACGTACAAATTAGATCCAGTAGCAACAACAGAGAGAGATTATAAACTGTCATGATTACTGACACACTCGTTGGTTTAGAATCTCTTGACCTTCAAGTGTATTGGGAAGCCCATCTGCTTGGACAGGCTTTTGCCTGATAGGGGGCCTTCTCTGCCTGATTTCAGTGTCATCCTTTTTGTCATGTTAACTAAAATAAATTTCATATGTATGCATATAGTGCTGTTCAGTGGGTAACACTGCTTTTCTCAAATCCTGTCCCCAAAAACCTCATGTAACTTTGAATGTAATGTATACATCTCTGCTACTGACTGAAGACTCATGTTCCTAAATGCAGGCTACGGGAGAAATTTTGACAATTACACTGTCATTTCACTCTGTTAATAGCTTTACTATTGGCTGTTCCAATGCATTAATTTAGCATGAAGCTAAACCAAATTAGTCATATCTATAAAAGCTCTTCAGAGTTGCACTTGATATACTTAACTGAAGGATTTCCAGCTGGTGTGGCAGCTTGTGAGGCTTTTTTGGCAGAAATGTCGTGTAATTTACCGATGGGTACAAAATAACACTTACTTCTAATTTGTTTTACAGGTTTTACTACATTAGTGGTAAGTGCAGTTGCTCAAGGAGGTTGGAAAAGATGCTGCTAATATAGTTCATGCAAAAACACCATGTTTGGTACCTTGAGGTACTCCTTCGACATGGAAAATGGAATGTTCTTCAAACATCCTTTTATGTAATGTTTTTTTCCATACATTTTGGTAAACAGTTAAAGATAATAAATCCCTAGTAACATGAGTGATTCCTTTAAAAAATGTTTTAATTCTTGTTTTATATATAAAACAGTGAATCCAGGAATCCACATCTGTAACGTTGGATGGGGGACGAGTTACTAGTCTGAGCCATCATCCCTTAAATTGAATGCATAGATTGTGAGTCTTTTCATTCAGGCTGGTCAATGAATGAATTCTGCAGTGATGAAGAAGGAATTCTGCAGTGTGAAGGCAATTAAGATTGATCTTGGGAGTTGTATGATCTCAGGCCAGGCTTTAGTCTTAAAATTAAAATCCTTGAATTCTTTTTGTGCAAATACCTTTTGTGGCCCAATGTTTTGTTAAGGACATCAGAATTCACTGTTCTTTGATAAAGGATACTTTGATAAGGGACAGAGCCTTGCACAGACTCAGACAAGAAGCTTTTCATTGCTCACATTATGAAGAAGAACATTTAAAAGTTAATGATTATTTTCCTCTTCTAAATTTTACACTAATCCAAAATGGAAAAAATAAGTTGTTGTCTCCAAAATGTTTCTGACAGCCAACTAAAAAATAGCAGAATTGTCTACTTTAAAAGAAATCTCCTTTAAAATGTGCTCGAAAAATTTAAGTATTTTGCCAGTCTACTAAAAAGCTGAATTTAGCTATTGTCACTTAGCAAAAAAGAGTATCTGAAGACAATGGAACCTAGGGTCTGAGATGTAACATGAAGCACAATAAAAAATTTTGGTTTAATTTTGCTCTAGAGATCTAGTGAACTGACACAAAATACCGGAGCCAAGTCTAGTTCTTTAGAATGCACTGGTGCCATTCCAAGTGCGAGAAGCTGCCCCAGGGTGAGATTTCCTGGAGGAAGAACCTTAAGAACTAGTAGCTCTTTGGTGTGGCCCACATTGAGGATTCAGTAAAGGAGGTGAGAGAGGCTCTCTGCTTCTGGGGTTCCAAAGAGTTTATTGAGTTGGAAGATCAGGGACAGAGAGCCTTGAGCACTGCCGTGCTCAGGGTTAAACGTGGGGTCAGATTAGGGGGCGGGTACAAACAATTTACCAATAAGGGATCCTCAGGGGAGGAGTGGAGGGCAGGGTCTCACAAGGATTACAACCAATGAGGGGAGCATGGGGAGAAGAAAGGGTCACAGGGGCCAATGGGGCATCGAGTAATAGGGGATTTCCAAAGGGGTGGAACAACTAGGGATTGGTCCAGGGTAAAACTGATAAGGAAGGTGCTGGAACAAGTGGCAGAATTACAATGAAGGGCAATGGGTGGGGAATGCCAAGTAAGGCAGTTTCAGGGGTGGATACAACTTGGGGACAGACCAGCTGGGGAAAACATAGAGGAACACAGGAACAAACCATTCTAGCAATAAACTGAATAAAATAAAATAAACATGCGCTGCAACAGTGAATCATTTTCACTACAAAATACAATGTCTCTGCCTTAGGATTCTTAGCAAGACGTTTTTCCCCTTGTGGAGGCCAATGGCCCACCTGGGAGAGAACTTATCTCTCTTCTGTAGAGGGAATGTCCTTAGGGACTCCCTTGTCACAGTAGTTAGAGAAAGTTATTCCCAGAATGCCTCTCTTTACCATGTTGATTGGTTGTACCCTATTGTCCTTCCCTCTTTGTACTGCCCCTGTGCCCTCAGTTCATTCTCCAGTTGCTCTATCCCATGCCCTATCTCTCTCCCCTATATGAACCCTACTCCCTCAGACCCTCCGAGCTAGTTTGTCCTCTGAGGGAAGAAGATCAATAAATCTTTGCTTTGGCACACCACACGCGGCTTCCATCCCTCTCTCCAGCACCGGCCAAACCAGAGACTCACAAAAAGAGCTGATTGCTTTGCCCAGAAGGGAGGACATGCCTGTGCCTCTGGGACATCCTTTTCAGGACGCTTCCCTAGCAGGTCACAGCACTCCACCATCACTCTCTGCTGCGACAGCTGATGCCTGAACAGGGACTTCTGCTGAGGGGTTCCTGGGGAAGCGTCTCCTGCAGCTTCGGCTGCAGGACTCAAGTCGCTCTCAGGTCAGCTGGCCCTCCAAGGAGGGCTCCTTGCGTTCTAGTGAGGGCCATCTGAGGGGTGATCGGGACCTTCAGAGGACTATCTTTGAAGACTGGTCAACGGCTTGACGACCTCCCCAGCAATGTTACGTTGATCTAGCGGGCTTCAGTTGGTCTGAAGAGAAAAAGTGAGTTTAAGTTCTCGGGGTCTTTTCCTTTCTCTTCTCCCTTTTACTGCTGGGCGGGGAACTGGAGTTTTGAGGATGGGCAATCAATATTCCAAGCTCAGCCCTCCTCTCCAAGTTGAGGGTACCCTTCTCATGGGAAATTTTCAGTTTTCGAAAAGGGAATTTCAAACATTTATCCATTGGGTTTTCCAACATTTTCCCAATACAAAGCATGATTCTGTTCTTTTGGGCTCCTTTTGGGATGAAGTGGGAAGAAAGTTATACAATATTCAGGCAAATGGGGACTTTTCTGTTGCGAAATTTTCCCCTTTTTTTCATAACATTGTGAAAGCTACTGGGTTATTGAGGGATGGTTCGGGTAATGTTTTGGGCCTCTCATTGAAAAACCCTTCTCCTCCTTCCCGTCCCTGCATTCCTAAACCCTCTTCCCTGCCTGAGGGGCAATCAGCGGGTGGAAATCCTTGTGATGCACAGAGTTATTTCCGACTCCCTGGCACCTCCCAATCCCCTCTCTCCCCTTACCAGGGTGGCACTGGCCCTGCCACCCCGGACCTCTCCTCCAGTCTCCTACATATGCCCATCTACCCAGTTTTGTCTCCTGTTGTTACCCCGCAAAATGGCGCCAGTAATGCAGCCAGCCCCATCATTTTGCCTCCCTCATACTCCAGTTTTCCGTCCCTACCGCCCCAAATTGGCTGCGCTCCCACCTCTCCTCTGCATCTTCCCGCACCCGGCTCTCTATGCGTCGATGAGTGTAACCGCGTCGGGACCCTCCCCTTCCATTGGGAAACCCCTCCCTAAGGCAGATCCCATCCACTCCCCTCCTCCAGTTGGGTCCTTCCCCACTGCCCAACTCACTTCTGGTCCTGATGTTGCAGAAACCGGAAGTGGCCTTGGCCAGGAGTGGAAGGAGGCCATCTTAGCCTCCACTGCTATCCATCATCCAGGAACTTCGGTCTGCCCAAAGAAGTCTGGCCCTGTGAGCAAGCGCTCTCCATCTCCCTCAGAAGATGAGAGTAGGGACTCCTCAGACTCGGATTCTCAGCCCGAGTCCGAGGACCACTGGGCTAAGACCCAAAGAGAAGCCAACCGGGAGGGAGACTTGGAACAGCAGGCAACATTACAGCCTTCCTGGTTATCCATAAAAAGGGGAAAAGAGTGTTAGCCTATACATCATGGGAGCCTCTGCCCTATGGGGAACTCAAGGATCTTTGTAAAGCGGCTAAGGAACATGGTCAGAGCTTGTTCTATTTCAAAAATCTAGAAGCTACCTTCTCTGCCCATGCTCTGGTCCCCCACAATATCAAAAACATTGTATATTGCCTCTTTACCCCAGCTCAATGCATGTTGTAGGAAAGACGTTGGAAAAAACATCTGATAGCCTTATCTGACGTCTCCTCCAAGGATGTCAACAGACCAAATTTCACAATAGAGCCATTGGCAGGAGAAGGTAACTTCCAAAAACTCACTGACCAAGCCCAGCTGTTATCAGATGCTGCACTGCAGGGCATTGCCATTGCGGTAAAAACAGCTTTATTCCTCACCCCAGATAATTCCCTTCCAACACAAAATTTTGCAAATATCAAACAAGGGGTAAAAGAGTAATTCATAGAATTCATAGACAGACTGAATCTTGCACTCAAAAAACAAATCGAAAGTGCTGAGGGAAGGAAAGAAGTGTTAAATAAAATGGCCATGGCAAATGCCAATCCAGAGCACAGAGCAATCTTGAGGTCACTACCCCTAGACTCTAGGCCCACCATTGAGCAAATGGTCGAAGCCTGCACAAGGTACCCCTCCACTGAAAACACAGTGGCACAAGCTGTTGCCAAAGGCATTGCAGGTGGGGTAGCAGGAGCCTTCGCAGTTGTTGCTGCAAAAGACAATCAACAATGTTTTTGTTGTGGGGAACTTGGTCATTTCTTAAAGGACTGCCCAGATAGGGACTCAATAACAGACTGCTGTTACCAGAACCCATGGCACCAACAGTGGTCATCCCACCAGCTGCATTTGGGAAACACCCAGGGGAGCGCGGAATGGCCTCATGTGACAACATCAAATCTGAAGCCATCTCGCTCTGCCCTATCCACTATCCTAGAACAACCGGAGAATCAGCCTCACTCAGCCTCAGAGATTCCAGCCCAGACACAGCAGACCTCCAGTACGGAGCAATTCAGGTGGGGAGTTGACGCCAGCTGGTAAGCACACTGACCATCCATTTTGTTGACGAGTGTGTTTTTAGAATCCCAACAGGAAAATATGGGCCACCAGATGGTCTTTGAGATATTTTAATCATTGGAGACACTGTAAACAGACCAGAAAATTTTCATTTTTTCCCAGAGGTGCAAGCTGTAGGCCTAGACAACGAGATCCTCGTCTCTCTTTGCTGCACGGACATACCATTTGAATTGTACCAGGGAACACCTATCGCCCAGGCCTTTCTTCTGCTTATGAACTATTTGGAGCAGGTTCCTCTCAACCCAACCATCATGTGGACACAGATCATGGGTTCTAGCAAACCAATCATTAAATGTACCATATTTTGTAAAGGGGAAAAGATCCTCCACCCAGGAATGATGGACACCAAAGCAGATGTTACCATCATTGCCTGCTCTGATCGGCCATCAAATTGGCGCAACTGGCGGTGGGAATGGTTTTGGGAATAGGAGGGGTTGCCGTTACCATGAGAAGTAAGCACAACATAATAGTGGAAGGTCCTGAGGGAAAAATAGCTATCATCAGGTCATATATAGCAAGAGCACCTATCACATTTTGGGGCAAGAGACCTCTTATTCCAATGGGGGGCTTCCATCCTTATTTCCAATAGGGATTTTTAGTTGGAACCACTGTTCAGCACGCAATACCCATTATTCCCCAACTCATCCGGAAAGCAATGGCACCTCTCTAATGAAAAAATTGTGTGCCCTGGAAGCACTCGTGGAGAAACAGCTTTCCAAGGGTCACATCACGGAAACTAATAGCCCTTGGAACTCCCCTGTCTTTGTCCTCAAAAAACCTGGCAAGGACAGGTGGAGGCTCCTCCACGACCTCAGAAAAATCAATGAGGCCATTGAAGATAAGGGTCCCCACCAACCTGGTATGCCCTCTCCCTCCATGCTGCCTCAAGATTGGAGGCTTGCTGTTATTAATATCAAGGACTGCTTTTTTAACATCCCCCTCCATCCTCAAGATGCACCCAAGTTTGCACTTTCTATTCCTTGCCTCAATAGAAAAGTCCCTTTAAAACGTTACCACTAGCTTGTTTTACTACAAGGTATGAAAAACTCACCAACCATATGCCAGTGGTACGTGGCCCATATTTTATCATCCGTCAGGAACCTGTTTCCAGAAGCAATCATTCTCCATTGTATGGATGACATCCCTGCTTGTTCACCAGAACAGACCTACCTTGATATCACCCTAAAAAAGACTATCCAAGTCATCGAATTGGCGGGCTTTGAAATCAGCAAAAATAAAATCCAATTTGCGAGCCCATGGACCTACCTCAGACTATGAATTCGAGAACACACCATCGTACCCCAGCAGTTAGCCATCCAAGATGACCCAAAAACCCTGCGAGACCTCCACCAACTCTGCAGGTCCATCAACTGGATATGTCCTCTGCTGGGAATCACAACAGAAGACCTCGCCCTGCTGATCAACCTTCTTTGTGGTAGTGAAGACCTGGACTCACCACGCTCGCTCACCTCCTAAGCCTGGGAATCCATCCAAAAGGTCCAAGAAGCACTGTCATTGCGCCAAGCCCGCCAGTATGAACCGAGACTACCTTTCCAGTTTGCCCTCCTAGTAAGGCCCCCTAGTTTCATGGACTCATTTTTCAGTGGGATACCAAATCAAAAGACCCTCTAATTATCCTACAATGAGTATTTCCACATCACCAGCCAACCAAAACCATAATTACACCCCAGGAGCTGATGGCAGATTTAATAAAAAAGGCTAGGGCTCGTTTCCGTTCACGTGCAGGTTGTGAATTCACATGCATTATCTTACCATTGGCCACCATCGGGGATTTGGAGCATTTGTTTCAATCCAATGACAGCCTCCAGTTCACCTTAGATAGCTACCCAGGCCAAACTTCAATCCATCTTCCTAGTCACAAATTGTTTAAATCAGTCTTTAATTTGATCCCAAAATTTATACAAAGTAAAGCACTTCTCAAGGCCCTAACCATACTTACTGATGGTTCTGGATTTTCTCACAAGTCAGTAATGGCATGGAAAGATCCCAAGAATCAGAAGTGGGAGTCTGATGTCCAGGTGGTCGAAGGATCACCACAAATTGCTGAATTAGCAGCCGTCGTTACAGCCTTTGAGAGATTCAAACAACCCATAAATGTTGTCACTGATTCGGCCTATATTGCGGGGACAGCTATGGGGGCTGAACACTCTCTTTTAAAGGAGGTCTCCAATCCAAATTTATATATGTTGCTTTCTAAATTAATTTACCTCATCTCCCACAGAAAGCAAGCCTAACACATAATGCATGTGAGGTCACACACCGACCTCCCAGGAGCCGCCGCCAGTGGGAACAGAAGAACAGATGCCCTAGCCATGCTCACGGAAACGGCGAACGTACCAGACATTTATGCCCAAGCAAAGATGTTCCATGTGTTTTTCCATCAAAATGTCCCTGCTCTAATAAGAATGTTCCATCTCACGAGATAACAGGCCAGAACCATCATAGCCACCTGTCCCAACTGCCAATCCTATCAGTTACCTTCCTTAGGATCTGGGGTCAACTTCCGAGGTTTAAATAGCTGCCAATTATGGCAAACTGACGTGACCCATTATCCAGCGTTTGGGAGAACAAAGTATATCCACGTGTCGGTAGACACTTTCTCAGTCATAGTGTTTGCTTTTGCCCATGCAGGAGAAGATGCTACTCACACCATCAAGCATTTCCTCCTAGTGTTTGCTACTTTAGGCATCCCAAATGAAATAAAAACAGATAATGGGCCTGCTCACTCTTCCCGCAAATTAAGGGACTTTTTTAACCAATGGGGAGTTAAGCACACCACAGGCATCCCACATATTCCCACCAGACAATCAATTGTAGAAAGGACCCATGGCATGGAAAGGACCCATGGCGAGTACTCAACCAGCAGTGGGGAGGGACAGAGACCATGTCCCCAGTTGAGAGACTCTGTAAGGCTCTGTACTTTATAAATTTTCTAAATTATTCCTTTGCTGAGCCCACTCCCCCCATACTCCAGCACTTCTCAAATTTGGCCCGAGCTAAGCTCAAGGAGAAGCCCTGGGAGAAAACTTATGTCTCTCCCCTAGAGGGAATGTCCTTAGGCACTCCTTCTTCACAGTAGTTAGAGAAAGTTATTCCCAGAATGCCTCTCTTTACCATGTTGATTGGTTGTACCCTATTGTCCTTCCTTCTTTGTACTGCCCCTGTGCCCTCAGTTCATTCTCCAGTTGCTCTATCCCACCCCCTATCTCCCCTATATGAACCCTACTCCCTCAGACCCTCTGAGCTAATTTGTCCCTGGTCCCCTCTGAGGAAAGAAGATCAATAAATCTTTGCTTTGGCACACCACACGCGGCTCCCATCCCTCTCTCCAGCACCAGCCAAAGTGGAGACTCACAAAAAGGGCTGATCATTTTGCCCGGAAGGGAGGATGTGCCCGTGCCGCTAGGACATCATTTTCAGGATGCTTCCCTAGAAGGTCGCAGCACTCTACCATCGCTCTCCGCGATGACACCCTCTGTCTTTCCTTTATGTATGGTAAAATCTTGGTTACTCTATTGACTGGATTAGATATTTTATAGTGTTAAATTATCAAATAGAATTTGTAATATATCAAAGACATGTATTCTTTTATAGTCCAGTAAAATGTCTTTAAGTAGCTGCAAAGAAGTCTTGATTACCTATATTTCCAGGTACTTAAATAATAATTCCTATTTTGCTATAAATATTTAATACATCATGTGTTTCTCTTTATTATCTTTAATAATTGCAGCACAGGAAATAGCCCACAAAAATTTGTACATTTGTTCAGTTCTTAGCATTGGCTTTATTTTTTTCTAAGGAATGTTGACATTGTCCAGAGTACTTGATCAAAAAACTCCCCTTTTCTCTTTTCCAGCATTTCGAGTATTTTAAACATTAAATGAAAAATAAGAATATGAGATGCTACTTGCATTTCTGGCTTACATGAGATGAAAACTTTGCAATTGAAATAGAGCTCATAAGGGAGAACTGCAAAGATTATTCCAATTCTTCCTTAGAATCTGATGAAATTGTCCATTTCAGATTTTTTCCCCCTGAATTTACTTCAAGGAAGCCTTCCAATGTTAGAGTTCTATTATCATTGCCTGCACACCATCTTCACTGTTTTCTCTTTTATTTTGGTAAGCTTTATCACCTTGCTGTATGTTGTTTAATCTAAGAATATTAAGTCCAAAACCTTTCCTACCAGTAAATGGTTTTTTTCCTCTAAAATTGATTCACAGTCTGAATTTAACATAGCTGCATTTTACAAGGCACTGAGGAGATTTTACTGAACTTAGATCCAGCATTTCAACAGGCCTAAATATTTAAATATTTTAAGGAGGTTAATTTTGAAAATGTAAGGACAGAGATAAAATTCTGTCCCCGTTAAATTCCATGGAAGCATGATTTAATTCTGAGTTTCAACCCTAGGGAAACCCTTTTCATTCCCATTCGTATATTAATCAAGTTGCCCTTATGAAATCAAACCTACATGAAGAAAGTGCATTATGACCAGACAATATTATTAAATAATTATAATTTAGTTTCACCAAAACCTCATTTTCTGCAGTTGATCTGAAGTTAAAATGGGTCAGTTGGCATATTAAAGATAGAATAAGGCACTGTAAAAAATACCTGAAAATTTCAGTTCTGAACAGAACTAAAGGCTTCTTCCTTTCACTTTCACAATATAAATAATTTATTTTATCTAGGTCTGATGAATATTGTATTATCTATGAAGGTAACCATATCAAGAGACTTCAGCTGAGTGAAAGGTATGTACTGTAAAATAATAAAATATGGATATTAGATAATACATAATTTCAATCAGGTTTGAAAGTAATAAACATACAGGAGTACAAAGCTAGCAGTTTGACTGCTGGAGCCTTGAATTTCCCACTCCTTATTTCTTCTTATTTCTTGCTTCTGCTGGACATATAAAATTGCAAACATAATGTCATTCTATGAAAACATATCTATACATTGAGTAAGATGTCTGGTTTATTTTTTACCTTTAGCATTTGCCTTAATGTGACAAAAATCTTATCTAAGCCAGTTTTGCCCTTAAATATAACTCAGTCAGTGTTGTTTTGACTTGACAGCTACTAAGCAGATTTACTTTCCAAGGAAAGATAGTGTGATATGCAGTACATAGAAAGTAAAATTCTGGGTTTTTTTCTCCTTGTCATGACAAATTCCTAGAGCAGGATGAAACACAATTTTCAGAACATGCCTCACCCTCTGACTCAATTATTTTGATGTGTATTATATAAATATTGTATAATACGTCACTGAAATGAAAGGGTTATTTGGTACTGTAATCTGCTCTGATCCTTGTCTCTGAAAATACTGGCTATATAAAAGTGGTTAACAAGAACTTCAATCTGCTTTGCAACTGCTTGAAAATCTATCCCAAAAAAGTTTACGAAGCTTAATTACTGCTATTAAAGACTAGATGTACCTAAAATATATCTAATTTCATATTTTTGCTTGATTTGCTTGATCTGTTTTCTGTCCTTTAACAGTTTCTCTATCCTCCTTCCATGCAAGTAATTTTATTTTCTTTTTAAATTTTTTTTCACAACCTGAAGAAAACTCAATATAAAATGGAAAATATTATTAGACTTGACACTTTGAATTAAGGTTTCCATTTCCTGAAAGCATTTTTAAGGTGAAATTAATGTGAGTTTCTCTTACTAAGTTCATTTTATCCAGATAACAAGAAAAAGTTTGGTGTCTTCTCCTTCAGTTTGGAATAGTAATACCTTAGAGGAAGCCAAAGTGAAGTTCCAAAGTATTCTGTCCTAACTGTACTTGTGCTAGTGGCACAAGAATGACAAAGCCCATCACATCAGTGACATTGAACAAAAAAGTCTTTACCCAAGTCACTGGAAAGTGCTTAAGGATGCTGTATGTTAGAACAAGATGTTTAAAAATCATCAGCGAGCTGAAAAAAATTTTTTTTGCGGGGGGATGGGCAAGGTGTGTTTGGTTTCTTTTCACAGAAGTAGCAGCACTGAATAGAAGCATGTTGTTTACATGTTTTCTTCAAAATGTGGCTTGTCTTCTGTCCAGTCAGGAGGTCTAATCCACTGTGCTGAGTAAATGTCTGGGAATGGAGGGGGCTGTATTTTCTACTCTTACTCGAACCTGCCTTACAGGTTTACAAAGAACATACATCTCTGTTTCATGTTTTTTCATTTCTGAGAAGCAGATTATTAAAGGTTGTTTAACATTTCATCTGATGCTGGCAAAGAAGTTGCCCTACTGGTGTAAGTATGAGAAATAGAAAACATTATATCCTTACCCTTTTTGTGTCTTATCCCTTTGTAGATTGGACCTGAGAATAGCCTACTTTTTTTCTCTGTCTTTATTTCTATGCCTGTGGCTTTATTCTCTACTTTATATTAAGGAAGCAGTTGGGCTTGCAAAGCAGAAATAAACTATCTTTATTGAATGAAAAGGGCCTAAAATGTATGGAAAACAAGGCCTAGGAGAATGTATGAGCCTATTCTGAGGATGTCCATCAATACCCTCATATTACCCAAGGCCTCTAGCAGTTGCTTCTTCGGCATGAAAATAGTCTATCCTTCCTGAATAATTAAGGTGAGAGTTGCACAAGAAAATTCACTCTTACAGAAAGATGTTTGACTTCTCCAGTTCATGAATGCATCATTAAGGTAATCATTAAGATATCATTGTAGAATTGATCTTTAAAAATTGAAATTGATCAGGTATTTGTTTTGAAATGTTAAAAAAAAGTGGGTAAGGTGCAATCTGAGGGGATTTTTTGTTTTTCAGTTAGGATTTTATTTTATTTCTCTAGCTGTACCACAACACAGAATCTATTTTTAAGAAAAAGGTGGAAAAGACGGAATTACATCAAATTGTCTTGAATAACACCACATAGGATTAAAGCAATAAAAGAGATAGCAAAATAGCAACATAAACATAGTAATATAGTCACTGCAGTCCAGCTTCCCTTTTCTGTTAATTATCCATTCGCAATAAATTCCAACAAAAGTCATCTGTATTTTGCTTTCTGCTTACAAATTTATGTGATCTTTTCAGAGCTACCAGGATGGAGACTGCATCACTCCAGAGTTGCAATGCAAAACTTGTGAAGTTGCTCTCCTATATTTCTGAGTGTTACAACACCTTCACACACACTGCCATCATGTCCTACTGTCAGAACATACTAAAGCAGTGTCATTTTTAGGGTTGTTTTTTTGTTTCTCTTAATACCAAGAAGAGCTGTCCTTTTGTTCATTAGTTTTATTTTAAAAACCTGAACAGGCTACTGGGGGATAATTTTATAGCCCATGTGAGCCATCTGTTTCAGTGCTTAGCAATCCCTGCTGTCCTTCCTGTCCAGCTAAAGACCTTTGGGGTGTTTTTAATTTTATCTGTGTAAACAAGAATAATAGATTATTTTCTTCTTCTTTTCAGGCACTTGATGTGTATATGAAGTTTTATACTTCACCTCTTCTCCCTATATTAAACAAATTCCATTTCTTCAAACCATACTTATGTCCTATGTTTCCAAGTTGCTTATTATTCTTGCATTCCCTGGATTTTTCTCTGATCATTCTACCTATTGCTTAAGTTAGATATAATCTGCAGCTGAGATACTACAAGTACCACATGCAGAAAATGGATTACTTTGGTTTTCCTATGTCCCACAATATTTGCTTTGCTTCCAGAAGTGCAATATTCTTGATTTTTCTCCAGTTGAGATCAAATACCTGTTTTGAAGAAATTGCCTGTTGACAAACAGAGAACCTGCCTTTATAAATTACAGATTGCTTCAATAATATAAATTTTTTCTAATCCTGTCTTCTAATGTTTTACATACTTTTAAGAGTAGTGCTGTTTTGGAACTTAATAAATGTATGATTCATCACTCAGGCTTTCATTGTATTTTAAGATAGCATGAGGAAAACATCTCTGGCTCAAAGTAAGTATTTGCAAGTAGTCCCATTTTGAAAATGTCTTAGTGCAACAAACATTAAAATCATTAATGGAATTTAATAACAATGCTTGAGCTGTAGGGTAAATTTCATAAGGGCTAATGAAAGAATAGCAATAATAACTTTTTTATTAGCGATACATTCTTCACAAATTAACAACTTTACCACTTGCACATGTTTGCAACACATGTATGAAACACACCCAAACCATAAGTTAATAGTAGTTCAGCAATAAAAACATTGACTTAGGCTTGTGCATCATCACAGGCAATATTCAGGTTCCGTTCACAGTGGGAGAAGAGTCAGTACTGCAGCAAGTCATTCATCTAGCACAATCTTATACTTAGAAGCATAGTATCAAAGGTCTTTTGAAAGTGTCTCCTTAATTCATAAACAGAAATGTTTTAAATGAATAGATGACAAATTGCTTACTAGTTTGACTAATATCTCTTAAGTACAAATAATATAAGTTGAAGAAGGTGTCACTTTATGTCTGATCTCCCTAGACAGAGACTCCATCTGTTCTCATGGATAGCCCATCTTGCCTTAAGATAATACACTATTAATTCATGTGAGGGTAGGCACAAGTCTTCAATCAAAACCAGCACTAGGAGTAGAAACACAGAGTGGTTGGCTATAGGTCACTTTTCAAGTAAGCAGCTGGTAAGAGGGGCTGAAGCCAGCAAAATTAAAAGAAAATGTTAGAATGGAGGAAACAGTGAACACAAAATATGATGAGTTATACAAATCAGCTGAAGTAATAAAGCAAAGGAGGTCATAGTAAAAGCTAAGATTACAGCTAGCAGTACTGAATAATGCAGCAACAAAAGAGATAAAACTTCTCAGCTCTAGAATGCAGGAGGTGTGATGCAGGGAAAACAAAATAAGAATACCTTGCACAGCTCACCTCAATCAACTCTTCACAAATAATGGCAAAAGATCTCTCAAAGGAAAATCTTATCCACTGGGACAGGTATAGTCTCTGTATTCTTAAATTAGCATTGAATTCAATGCCCAGAAGCATTTCTACAGTATAAAAGTAAGATATTCTAGAAGATAAAAGTAAAAGGGAAAATCTGCTTTAAAGTTCATGTGTGATTTTCACTAGTAGGAATTGCTATTTCATAAATTGTTAATCTCAAGTGAACATTAAGACTAATTTGAGGGGACAGACTCCAACGGTTTACAGTTCACAACTAGAACATTCACAGGAAAATCCTAAAACATGTGGCTGTGCTTCCTGACTTTCTGCAGTTGGCTAAAACCACAGAATCTGTGTCCACCTTTCTGTCTCTCTGCCCTTCTCTTCCTCTCTCACACACCATCATACAGAGATACTATTTTCAGCCCAAGTCCTTCTTTTACTTTAATGAATGTGATTAATTAAGATCCTGTGAATTCTGAAATACAGACACTCATAACTTGTCTTTTTTTGCCTTAAAACTGAAGTGCAGGTACTGTTAGCTATTTTAAAGTATTGACTTTCCAAAAATAAATAGAAATTAAAAATAAGTAGGGTCCTAGACAGCTCAGTGCTACTGAACCTTTGAAAGTGTGACCTGTAGTTTTGTCATTCAGAGTTTAGAAGAAAATTAAAAAGCAAAGGAACTGTAGTCTTTAATAAATACTCAGAAATCTTTCTTTTGCATTTCATGATTATTCAGTGGGAATATCAGTGATACCACCATATCAATTCATTAGCATTTATTTTATTTTAGTTCCCAGAAACTAATCATGGACCAGAGCACCTCAACCTGGGTACCTGAATCCATGATGAAACAGATGCAGTGTAATGAGGAAGTCAGCGGACCTCTGGACTGGCCTAGCAGCCACTTTTAACATGAATCAAATAAATTATAGTTCTTCTCTTCATTTTATTGGCCCACACTGAAATGCTCAGACTGATTCTTATTCATCCTCTGAAACTGAAAAGTAGAACACATCCCTTTGAATTGCTCCAAGAAAAGGCAATGCAGAAATAAGTCTGACAACCTTTTGTTCCTGTCCTGAATTTGTTTCTAATCACAGATGGCCAAAGTTGCCTATCGGCAAGTTAGGACTTTGTGCTTGATGCTGGCAGTTTGCTCTACACATACCTCAGATCTGGACAGACTTGAGACGGATGGTTCAAGCCATGGGAGGATCACCAGCATCTGGTGGCAGACTGTGCTGATGATCCCTGAGTCAATGAAGAATTAACTCAAGGTCAGATTTCATTAGTAATGTGGGTAATACAACTGTTCGTTGTGTCTGCTGCTTCCTGACAGGCAATTTTTTCCCTATGTGCTGGTTTTCCATTGATTGCCACCTGGAGTGGGGCATACATGGGGATTTTCTCCTTGAGAACTCCTCTGTGAGTTGATGGGACCAATTGGAGGCTGGTTT
>VRYO01000617.1:506663-540964 GCA_009812075.1 Sialia sialis | reverse complement strand
GCAGCTGTTGCATCCTCCTTGTGAGATTTTAACCACTCCAATGCTCAGATGAGACTTGCAGACCTTCAATCCTCCCTTGAGTGAAAGGAAAAAAAACAGAGAGGATACACCAAGGTCGATGAAGTAGGAATCAGGCTCCAGATGGAAGAAGAATGAGGAGACACCTTGAATTTGGGATGAAAATCCTTTTGTAAGCTAAAAGACATGGGGGTTGGAGTGTTCAACTTGATGGATTATTGAGCAAAAACACATGTTGAGGATCCTTTGCCCTGAGGGAAGAAGGGGATCCCTGTTCCTGAGGATGAAGTATGAACAGAGAGAAAGAGAGATTAATAGAACTTTTGATTTTTGAATAGTTCACTCGTAAAATGAAAAGTAAAATAAAATACTCCATGAGTTTAATATGGCCCATAAGCCACAGCTTTAGGAAAGCTGTGAAGATGGGAGGAATTTGGGGAAAGTGAAGCCACGAGAGAACTGCTTTTTTCTTCTTGTGGAAAAGTCCCTATGGCCTGACAAGGGGAGACTCCTCTCCCTAGAGTAAAGTAAAAAAGATTATTTAAGTTGGTAACTGACTGAAGTGTTTCTGTATGATATTGTTAAGAAGGAGAAGGTGGTGTGGGAAAGGGAAAAAGGGGCGGTCTGAAGGTTTTATTCTGAATTTATTATTTATTATTTATTTTATGATTTATTATTTCTTTATGCTCTTAATAAAGTTTTTCTTTACACTCTTTACGTTTTAGGCCTGCCTTGCTTTTGCTCCTAATCGTGTCTCACAGCAGAAAATGAGTACAGTAATTTCACAACTATAAGGCACACCTTTTTGACTAAAGTTTTGATCAAAACCCAGAAGTGCACCTTATAACCTGGTGCACCTTATACATGGATAAAGTTTGGAAATTTGCCAAGCTGGAAGTATGAGCTGAGCTGTGAGCCGTGAGCCACAAGAGCCGCGCCAGCCATGCCAGTAGCCTGAGCTGTGCCAGCCGTGCAAGCTGTGCCAGCCGCAAGAGCTGTGCCAGCTGTGCCAGCCGTGAGAGCTGTGCCAGCCAGCACTGGGGGCGGGTGGGAGTGCTGGGGCCCGCGGCACAGGGAGGGCACTTGGGGCTGTGTTTAAAGGCTATGCCAGTCCATGAAAAATGTTTGCAAATTGAGCACCTCCCAGTAAACCCTGCAATCGCGCAATTCTGTTAATAATTTATTACTTTGTTGCATGCAGATCCTTGCTGCAAAAAAAAAAAGTGCGCCTTATAGTCCGGTGCACCTTATATGTGGACAAAGTTCAGAAATTTGCCGACAACAGGGAAGTGTGCCTTATAATCTGGTGCGCCTTATAGTTGTGAAATTATTGTATATTGAAATTGGCAAATGTAAACTGCTACACCCTGGGGGAACTGCATAAAGTGCTTACTCTTACCGAGTTTGTTAACATATTCTTGCCTTTTTAACAAACAGAAAAAACTGTTCTGATAGTTTTGTAAATATTGCATTACAGGCACAAAACCAGATTTTAAGGTTTGGGTATGTATCTCTAATCTCTGTCCCGGCAGGGTAATGATGATTTGCTGTTTGGAGTTTAATTAAGAAGAACTTAAGCTTCACTTACTTGTGTTCTTAAAATTACATGCAAATAGGTTTGAAAGAACCTGCTTGGCTATGCAAAGCTGAATAATACTGACAATCCAATTAAAAAAAAAAAATAAGTATTATAAAGCAGCTTAACTCCTAAAAGGAGCAGAGGCAACAAGCCACGCAACAGGCTATTTTGTATTGTTTTGCAGAGACTGAAGTGGTGGATAATAATCAACTTTAAATCTCATTCAAAATAATAGATATTAAAAAGTTTTCTGTCCTAATCAACTATCCTCCTGGTCATATGAACGGATATTGCCACAGGTCATTTTTTAGTGCTTTCACTGACTCTGATATGTTTGTACATTTCCTTCAGTTCATTTTTTCTTAAGCAAGTCTTGCTTTGTTTTCCATTGCTTCTTGAATCTGCTCATACATCCAGACCATCTTATTTGACCTGACCCCGAAGAAGTACAGCATTTTATCTGTCCTTAAATCATGATGTGTAGTACATTATCCTACACACAAATGCATATACATGCAAATATTTCATTTTGAAAGTAATGAGAACTAGATTAAAATAAAGCACAGTTTTAATAGTCATTAAATTAATAATGTGAAAGCCTTGCATTAGCAATTCCATCACATGGAGAAGTGTTATTTTGTTACTCTAAGGGAACATCAAGGCTTTCAGAACAATTTTATATCCCTTTTTACCATGTGTGTATTCTCATCAAGATAAATCAGACTGACTAGGGCTGGGGACCTAGTAAGTCAGGGTTTTTCAATTAAATTTTCAGAAGTATCAAAGGAATTTTGAAAATCCATTGAAAGGCAGTTTTTCCATCACATCTGATTCCTGGCTGAATGTGCATGACAGAAAAAGCCTACAAGCCTGATGAGGGGGTTTTATAATATTAGGAGACCCATTGTGGCGCAGAGGAATTAAATACAAACAGTTAGTGTGTGTGAGTCTGTTTGAATGTCACAGGAAAAATATCCACTGCAAGAGTAATTTTCTAGATGAATTATGGGGAAATTAGTTCAGAGACATGCAGTTTGCTCAATTTCCCTGCTGTATGCCCACAAAATTATGATAAATTTAGGAGACCTGTGACTTTAAAAGACAGTGAAAAGGTATCATTGGTGTGAATGGGAGATTCCATGGTTTTGCTTCAGTGGCAGTCTGTCACTAATTACTGCTGAATATTCTGCCTCCAGTTTATGGCTCAGAAGTCTTAAATGGTACACACAAGACCACAACATTAGAATGTGTTCTATCTATTTAACCATAAATGAGCTAGAGAAACAATAAGAAGAAAAGAAATCCTGTAGGTACATTTTGTGTGGTGTCTTTTGTGATGAGGAATATTCATACCATTTGACTTATTTGGACACTAAATACACTTAGTTTTAGATTGAGCCTGAAAGATTGAAACCTCAGTCTTAGGTTTACTGTAAAATATAATTCTGAAATATGACACAGGCATATCTCTGATATATTATTGCAAAACTTCAGGACCAATTTAATATTAGTACAAACAAATGATTATTCTGAATGCAACTGCTTCACTGTGGGACAATTAATTTTCCTCTATATAGCTTGGAGACAAAATACTGACAGTATTGGGTAGTCTCACAAGTTTCTGACATGCCAGATGACAGACTTGTTCCTAGCCATCAAACCAAGAACAGGCTGTATAATTTTGCAGCCTGAATGGCAGGAGATAACTTACTGAAAAGAGCTGCTCCCAGGAAATTATTCCAGATTGAGTGACCCTGAGCTAAATCAATTTCAAATTAATAGAAAAATAAACCATTTGGATTACTAATTAGATGTTTTTCATTATTTCAAAAGGGCAAGCTTTGAGAAATTAAGGGAGCTCATCAGACAATTCAGCTGTGCTGAAGAGTTCAATTTCTTCAGTGTCAATGAGGCTTGATGTTTTTGAGGTTGTTATTAATCAATATTGCACAGCTTCCCCAGAGTTGTCTTTACAAACTTCTGAATTTCTTGCAGGAAATAGTTTCAAACCTACTGGGTGAATGACTGCTCAAGAGAAGAATATTACATCTGTGAAAGATGAGGTAATATTTTGCTTCAGACAAGAGATTATTAGGTAAAAGAATGAAATTTGTTGGGTTTATTTATAGTTTAGATTTGTTCTAGTTTATTTGTTGGGTGAGCTGGGAGAGGGGCAGGGTTGAAGACCTGACCAAAATGAAGTAGGATGAGAGGGGAGGGGATAGAAAAGTAGGTGGTCAGGACAGAATGTAAGTTCCTAAGTACCAGCTGATGGGAAAGGGGACAGGGACTGCCCTGGCCTCCAAAGGGTATAAAAGTTGCTATTTTGTTGGCGGGTGGGTGTTCAGCTCTCAGGGAGGAGAGGCGCAGAGCTGGCTCAGCTGAATCAGTACAGTTTTCTTTTGCTTTGAAGATTTTCTTACCACATCATTGTATGCAATAGTGAATTTATTTCTGTGGCAGGACGTGTGTGTGTGTGTGTGTGTGTGTGTCCCCCACACACTGATAGTTGGTACATATGGAAGACAGAACTCAGGGTAAAAGGCACACAAAGGGGTCATCTCTGGCAGCAAAAGGGCTCAAGCCGCAGCTAAAAAATCAACATCTTAATTTGGAGAGCAGATGTCGGCAGAGATAAAAGAGATATTCTTGACTGAGAGACACTGTTTTACAAACTATAAAAGACACATTAGTTACCAGAGAGGAGAAGCCTCTTTCACACACACCCTGAAGGTGTGGGAGACTTCTCTCCAGAGTTTGGATGCAAATTCTGGGGCTTCTCTCCTGGGAAATGAGGGATATGATCTTGATGTGTGCCCCCACCAATAACTGGATGGTAAGACACATTGAATCCCAAGTCATATTACCGTATTTTTTGGACTATAAGGCACACTGAAAATCCTAACATTTGATCAAAAACTGGAAGTGCGCCTTATAATCCAGTGCGCCTTATATATGAACCTTGAGTATTGAAGGGATCTCAAAACAATTTCTGTTTCACATTGCGTAGCAGCAAACATGAAGGTTGCAATCAAATGACTGTGAGCAGGCACGCACACGTCCCTTGGGTCTGTCCCTTCTAATTCTACACTATTATCATGACCTTGACCTCCTTTACCCGCCGTAAGGACAAGCAAGACGGTAGTGTTGCGTGCGGATCAACGTTGGTGGGGAAAAAAGTGTGCCTAATAATCTGGTGCGCCTTATATGTGAAAATAGTTTGAAAAAAATCCTGTTAACTGATACTGCGCCTTATAATCCAGTGCACCTTATGGTCATGGAGATATGGTACTTCTTCACTATCTATAAAATAAATGGTACCTTTAATCTCGCACTGTATATACCTACAAGTAGTTTCTTTCTGTCCTTATTCCTTTGTCATATTAGTTTGTTTTAAGTCTTATGTCTCTAAGTTTTGTGTTTATTAAATGAAGAATTCATTCGATAATGGACCAAATCAGCCATTATTAAAGAACTTGCAAACAAGGGTGGGTTTTGGGGTGTTAGCCACCCTAATAAAGCTACTTCCTGCTGCTGGAGACCTGGACAAAAGGCAGAGACTAAACCCCTACAACTATTCATAGCAATTTCTAACACAATTATGCAGAGAGCTAGTAGGGTATGGAGGAACAGATTGATCAGTGAACAAATGTGATTCAGAAGTCAGAAAGCTTATTTAAAAGGTAAGAACTAGCAAAAACAAAAAAAAGAGTAATCTGATAAAATTACAACAATTAAATCTCATAAAATAAAAACAAATAATGAAAGATCCATGCAATAAAAAATAATTTCTACCTTCAACGGGAAATATGTTGCTTGTTTTTTCAATGAAGGCAGTGTTGAACTGGAAGAGGAAAACAGGTCATTCCATTTTAAAAATAATCTGAAGAGCCCTAAAAAGTTGCCACACTGGGGCAAAACTTAGAGAGGCTTTTTTAAAGACTAAAATACTTACTGCATGATGTGGCATATTCTTGGTAGGAATTTGGAATAGATGTTCTGCTTTAGAAGTGGATGTTGAGTTTCCTTTCATGTTGTGATCCATGCAATGGCCATCTTAATTGACAAATCAAACAGTGTGATTTATTCCTCATGCTGTCTTGAACTGTTTAATTTCCTAGTAGTCTAATGATCACAGGTTCTCCATAGCCTGCTGTTCCTCAGTGTTCTTTCCTCTTTTCACTTCTGGGAAACCTGTTTCAAGGGCATTGTAACATTGCAGTTGTTTCAGTCAGGGAAAGACAAGCAAAGCTCTGAGATCTTTTTGTTTGTGTTCTCCAGTCAAGGGTTCCAATTGGCTTATTTATTACTTTGATTCTTGGTGTTTATAGATGACATTTAACCTTCTGTCATAACTCACTGTGTGGATGGGTACAGAATGATCTGAATTTAATATAATTTTACAGTATTCTTAAATTCTTGACATCTTGTATATAGAAAACATTGCCATTGGTTTTTTTCTGCCATAAAAATGGATTGCTAATAGGCTTCTGAAACAAAGAAGCCCCTTGCCCCTGTCAAAACAGAATATAAGTTTAACAAATAGTCTTGGTTGGTATCCTTTCTGAGTGTGGATTTATCTGTGAGTTTTAATGGAGTCCTTCATGCTGGAAACATCTTTGGTGACAAGTGGAAATAGTCTGTCAGTTGCCATGGACACATCTGTGTGCAAACCCTATATTCCTCTTTTAGCGTGTGACTGACTACATACTGGTATGCGCTATACAGAACAGACTGAGTGTCCTCAGCTTGATTCCTAACATGTACTTTTATGCCACTCCCCACACAGATAATTTACACAGCTTGATTTTGATGCAGTCTGTATCCATTTTGGCAATTTCTTGTGAGAGCCGTGGTGCCACACGCTTGGTGATAGCTCACAATAAACCAGTATCTTTGCTGTAAAGATAACTGTGAATATCATTTAATGAATGCTATGCCAGGAGGAATGGGAACCCTTCCAAAAGCCTTTCATTTATCCTGTGGTATCAAGCACAACAAACAAACTGTAATCAGCCTGAGCTTCTTGGGATTTGTGTGATTGGGAATTTCTTGACAGTGAAAATTCAGTACATTCATACATGAGGACTGCAGTGCACCTTCACCTTCTTGTAGCACCTAAGAAATCCTAAGCTAAACCTAGTTTGCTATTTGCTTAAAAAAATCCACCCAGATGCTCCCTTTTATCATTATAATAGTGTTAATTGAGATGAAGGGAATTGAGGACATGCTGATAGATGGGAATAATGTACAGAATGCACTTTATCTTTTTAATTTTTTAAAAATAAACAATATAAAAAGGATGCGAGTTATATGTTATAAATCTAATAAAATTTAAAAATTAAATGGAAATAAACTGATAAAATATTGCTGAATGTATCTCTAATAAGTTCATTTACTATAAACATTTTATGAGGACATCATAACAATGCTGTACTGAAATGTCCAGCTGACAGGTCTGCTACCCCACTAACCAGATGCAGCCTATTTGGTCCAATACAGGAAAAGTCTATGTTTAATTCATAAATATCCTATTTATTCTGGGCTAAAGGCAAGTTTCAAGCTTGTAAAAATGCTCAGAACTCTTCTGAGGCCCTTGGCGGGACTGGGGGCGAATAGCAGTGGTTACTTGAGATTGTCTACAAGCCAGGACTAAAAGAGGAGGAAGTAACAAACTTGTGAGCCACATATATGTACAGTGATATCCCATAATTTAAGTCACTGACTGCCCACATACAGCTAATAAGAAAAAGAACAATGTTGTTGATTAATTCCACTTTATGAAAACAGCTTTGGCAATATTCTCTAAAAACCTCTCACTTAATTGTATTTCAATAGAGGAAAATTCAACTCCCAGGAATGAAATTATTTAGTTAAGATAGAGAGAAATAAAGAAACTCTCATCTGAAAAATGGGACAAAAGATGCCATCCCCTAGCTCATCCTACGTGAGAACAAGAAGTCTTTACGGTGACAAAGGAGAGCTTGCAGAGCAAGGGGAATGTTTTTTGCACTTTCCTAATCATAGATGACAAGATACTGCAGCGAGCTGAGCCACTCTGTATTGATGTTGCAATGGCCTCATTAGAAAAATGGAATTGCCATAATGTGAGCATACTTGCTTCCATCTGCCAGGAAATTCCCTGAACCTTTAGTGAAAGCATGGGGGTGCTCCACCAGAGTCCATTGTGATGTTTTACTTTGATCTACTTGCTAAAGCATTTTGCTCTGATATGTGTGTCACTGACACTAAAGAGCCAGGTGTGTAGAAAATACAGTTGAAAGGCTTGTGCCATAGCTGTGAAAAGCTCATGGTCCAGTGAGAGCAGCGGCATTAGCGACTCTGGAGGCAACAAGCAGCAAGGTCATGAAGGCAGTAAGTCAATATTTATGCAGTACTATGGTAATTTATGGAAAAGTTACACGACTGGAGGCAGTTCAGTGTTAAAATACCTGCTCCTGGCTGGGCACACTTCTCTACTTATGGCTTGGTACATTTGCAGCTAGAGGTGCTTTCCTTCCTTTTGCCATTTGGAGCCATGTAAGACAATAAGATGTCTGCTGTAATATATTAGAAAAGAGAATGTTGTAGACATTATGTTGCAATTAACTAGATAAACTCTTGTTAAATTAAAGCAGAATTTATAATACTACCAAGACTGTGGTATGTAAGAAGTGTTCTGGATTTGTTGGTGATTTTCTTAGCTGCAGTTCAAAAACAGAAGATTTGCATAGGCATTTGGAGTGTTGCTTACTCCTGTGGCTGATGTATGGAGCTTTCCAGTCCTGAAGGACCCCTAAAATGGTAATTCCAGTCAATCAGGTTGAATTTAGAACACAGAAGGCCAGGAAGAGCAATGGTTTTTGTTTTGTCCTGTGTATCAGGAGAAGTAGGAACAGGAAAATAAAGTAGTATATATGTATCTCTGCTCTGAAAAACTGTTAAATAATATAAACAAAAGTATGAAAGTAGGAGCCAGATCTTCGAGGAGCTTCTTTCTTCCTCTGTGTGATCCTGAAAGCTTCCAGCAACTCAGTGGGATTCATTACATGCTCCTGCCAAAACAAAAGACTCACATAAGTTTATGTAATACTATGATAATATTGTGACTAAATCTATTAAAAATAGATTGATACCAAAAACATCACTTAGAAAGCAGTCTGTAAATGCTGAGCTCTTTACATTTCATTATTGAAGAATTTTTGCAAACCCAGATTCTATTTTTAAAGCAAATGGGATTGTTTCATATAAAAAGTGAACTAGTCTTATGAGTCAAAAACTCACCCTAGAATTAGTATTTTTTAAGGTAAAACTTTTTTTGAAAAATAATTTTTGTTTGAGCTTTTTTGATGTACAGATGAAATTTCTTGGTCAATTAGCCATTACTGATGAACAGAGAAGGAATTTCTTGAGTAAATTCACGCATAACATGTTGGTGTTTAATTCAGTGCAACCTAAGGCACATCAGAGAGGAGATGGAGACGTCTGGAAAAGGGGCAATGTGGGAGTTATCTCCTGAGGGAATTCCATGCTCATGAAGTGTCTAGTAGGTAAGAAACTTGCCAGCATCATGTAATTCTACCACTTCAATACATTTTGATTCTGCACTAATTAGAAATAATCATTGGAAGGAAGAGTGAACCTACCTGTCCTGTTGTCCTGGTTTGAAAGACAGGTATTTGCTAAGAAAGGCAGGAGCCTCTCTCTGAGATGGAGACTGCAAATCCCCTCCCTCCAAATTATTACAATTCTGGAATTAGGGGTTCTCAGGCAAAGATATGAGGATAGGAATAACAGTTCTTCACTAATATATCTAATAGGACAGATAAAAACAACAGCTATGAAATTAACACCAAACAGAACAGTAACTCAGTTCCAGTCCTTTTTGGCTGCAGAACCCTCTCCCTGCGCTGCAGTTACCGCTGCTGCGGGCAGGGCAGGTCCCACGCAGTTGAAGGGGGACTGGGGCAATGGCAGTGGCGTCCCAAGTAGGAGAGTGATGGAGGAGAGACTTTTTGCTCGTGATGTTGGTGGTGGTGCTCAGCAGGGTGCCCGGAGGTAGCAGACTGAAGCAGGCAGGCAGCAGTGCGGTGTCCGACAGCAGAGAACGTGGCTCCCGGCGTTGGGATGGTGAGGGGGCTGGTAGGTAGCAGCACTGAGCATCTTCCTCCGACTCCACAAGTGAGAGAGAAGAGCGCAGCTACCCCCACCTCTCCCTTTCCTGTCCCCCTGGTCTCGCGGTGTTCTCCCTCTCCATAACCCCCTCCCCAACTTGCAAGAGAAAATTTCCAAAAAATCCCCCAAAAAATGGGACAGGGAGTCTTTCCTCTTCCCTTGCCACCCGCCCTGCGTGCTAAGCTGTAGCCAACAAGTTTCTTAGCATGACAATGGGGAAAATTCCACAGAGAGAAAAGGTAAAAAAACAACCCCCAATACCTGAGATTAATAGAGAAGCAGGACCAGTTTTCAAGTAATTTTGTAATTATGATGCAGACCTGTTGGAGGTTTCTGAATCCAGATCATTACTCTTCCTTTCCTTCCCCACTTTTCTCACAGGAGAAAGGATCCAGACTGTCTAGGCAACCAAATTCCTGTCTCCTGGCATGGACTGGTTCTGACTGAAATAAAAGTAAGTTCACAACTGAAACTGAGTATCCAGGTAAAAGGCCACTTCTGAATTAGGTGAGACTAGAAAGGTGTAGTAGTTATGAGACAATTGGTCTGATCAGGCCAAGGTCGAAAGATATGTTAGAAAATAGATTGTGCCTGATTTGTGGATTTCAGGAAATTAAAAGAAAATTCAGGGAAATTAGAAAATTGAAGTACAGTAATTTCACGATTATAAGCCACACCTTTTTCATTGAAGAATCCAGCCTATCCCAGTAGTGCATCTTATATTCAGGTGTGGCTTATTTATGGACAAATCCCAGCAAAATGCCAACCCGGAAGTGAGAGCCGGCTGGGGAGAGAGCTGCCGCGGAGCTGCCGCTGGGTGGGCGGTGAGCCGGAGCCAATGGCAAGCAGGCAGCGGGCCACCACTGGATTGGTGAGGCCAGCCCGGCTTCGCTGCCTTCACATGAGTGAATGAACCGCCTTTGTTGCGTTCACGCGGCCAGCGCGCTACCACTGGCGCCACCTCCCTTGGAGTGGGCGAACGAGTGCCATTGGCTCCGCTTCCCTTCGCACAGGCGAGCCGGCGCTGCCACTGCTGCCTCCCTTCACACAGGCGGGTGAGCGAGCGCCACTGCCGCCTCCCGTCACACGGGCGAGCAAGCAAGCGCCGCCCCCGCAGCATCCCTTTGCACAGGCGAGTGAGTGCTGCTCCCCAGTGCTCCCGCTGCCCGCCGCTCCCAGCATTGCCATCTCCCGTTGGCAGCCGGCCCCTCCTAGTGCGGCCCTGGCGCTGCCTGGCTCCTCAGCAGCACCCCCACCCTGCCGCGCAAGGGAAAAAAAAAAAAAGGCCCAAAAAAATAAAAAAAAAAAAAAACAAAAAAAACCAAACTTGCAGCTTATATTCAGGTGCAGCTTATAATCGTGAAACTACTGTAATTGAAATTCAGTATCAGAAATTGGATAAATGGAGTCCTCTTAAATTCAAAAATGAGGTTGCCACATTATCAGAAGACAGTGATTAAGACATTAAAGGGAAATATTCTGCCATTAATAGTCTGAATTGTCTAAATGCAGCACCTGTCTTCTAAATGAATAATAGTGCATAAGAAAGGGGAAGAAGAAGCAGAAAAAAAAAAGATGCTTTTTATAAATAGTGAAGTTTATAGAAAGAGTCATCCTTGAGGAAATTAGGAAGTTAAATCAAACATTAATCCCTAAAAGTAAGCAAGAAGTTCTCAGACGAGCTAAGTAGTAAGAATAATCTTTATTTTATAACTGCAAGGAGAGTGAAGGATGGTTAAAGATTTCTTTCATAATGTGATCAGAAACTAACAGCCATCTTGCTTTTCAATGATGGTTTTGTTTGGTGACTTCAAGTGGTTATTACTGGACCAGTGTCAATATTCAGAAGTAAATTCTACACCTGTATTCATCAGTAGAAGAATATATCCTCAGTGCTTTCACAGGATCCATTTATTCAATTTCAGTATGTATATAATGTTGCAAGTGTACAATTTCCATTGGTTTACATTCTATTTTCGTTGTTTTTTCTTTTCTTAAAAAGATGTCTCAATATATTTTTATATTCACTGCTTCTGTCACATCAAGTTGCCATGGTAATGCTGCAAAAACATTCAGAATCATAAGACATTAATGAATCATTCCAGCCAGGTTTCTGAAATTAAAGTTAAAACAAGTAACTTAAAAGTGACCCTAGAATCTGTGTTTCACATTCTGAGATCAGTTTTCAGGACTATGGATATACTGTGCACATTGATACAGCAGAGAAACTCATATACTCATTACATATTTAAGGATTTTCTTCCCTTCTCCCACACCAACCCCTCCTATTAAAGAGGACAAGGTTTAATCACATGTTTCTTCAATCACAACTCAGTTTCAGTACAAAAGACAAGCACCAGAAGGTCATCTTGTCTCCTCTCTTTCCCTGTCTTTGGGCAGTTCCTCACAGATTATGTAAGTCACTGTGGTCTCCACAGTGGATGGAGGTTCAGCTTTACAGGAAGGCTCATGGAGACATTGCCCTTACTGCTTTTTTCCTAATATCTCGCCTGAGTCCTTCCTGAAATTTGTTGCTATTATTTCTTGTTCTGTTTTTTACGCAGTGACAAGAAGAGATTGCTCCTTACCACTCCCTGGGACTCTTATGAAGCCTCTTACAGTTTTTTCCTTATATCTGTTCAACTCCTTGTGCAAGAAATTTAGCACATTTAGGACCTGCTTCTAAATCTTTTGTCATTATCCCTGTTCTCTTCTTGATGTTCCAACTGACAGTGCCTGAAATCAGATCTAAAGCATTAGCTGGGGTGTTTTCAATGTCAGTACAAGAGCAGAAAACCAAATTCATGCCTCATACAGATCTGTTTCTATATGATAATACAGTGACTGATTTTACTCATTATCATGACATATACTTAATTAAGGCTGAGTAATAGTCCCTAGAATATCTTTTGCAGAACTGTTACTCATACTGACTTGAATGTGCCTTAAAATTCTTGCTAGGTATTTATTTTACTCTTTCGAATAGAATTTTTTTTTTACCCTAAACCAAATCTCTCTTTTATAAAGATCAATATGAATTCTAAACATATCTTTCCAACTGCTGGCAATCTCTCTTAATCTGCAAATTTAATAAACCTAATCTTTATTTTGTCTGCCAGGACAATGTGAAATTAGGGACTAAGAAAATATACTTTCAGAATCCCTTGCCTATGCTTCCTTCTGCTATGACAATGCTTCTTTCTTCTTTTTAAAAATTAAATGGAGGAAACCTCAAAATCATGGAGACCTGCCTCCAGTGCCTAGGAATATTGTATCTCTGTTTATCTACCAGGAAAATATATTCTGAAAAGAGGATATAATGTGCCTTCATGTAGTAATTAAGTCGAGACGGACTGGGCTGGCACCATGACCAGTCCTTTATAAAAAACTTTATTTGCCTCCTTTCAGTGGACTTCTTTCCAGCAACTGTGACTCCTTTCCTCACAGGCAGCTCCACACAGCACTGACTCCTTCTCTCCTCTCTGCAAGTTTCCTTCTTCCTTCTGTGTGACTGGCTAACTCCAAGCTGTCCCTTACCCTGGCTAACCCTGTCTGTCCCTCACACAGCATCTTCCCTTACCCTTGCACGACTGCATGTCCCTCACATCCTCACAGCACAGCCAGCAGAATTCATCTCAAACTGCAGCAGACTCTGGTTCTCAAGCTCCAACTGCAACTTGTGGCTAGCTAAGCCCATCCTTTTATAACACCCAACCTCACTGAGCAGGCAAGGCTGTCTCCACTTCTCAGCAATCAGTACAGCCATAATTCATTGGGAAAGATTGCCTTTTGCACTATTCTTAGAATCTATCTTCCCACACCTGCACTTCTCTGAAATATGTAAAGTAACTGAGGCAAATATAAAGTATCAGAACTGCTTCAGATGTGGTACTGTGGAGCTCTAAGGGGCACAGTGTGGATAACCAGACACTTTACATGGAACCTTAACTGCCCTGATTATGCTGTTCTGGCAATCTGAGCTGTTCAGTAAAGTGCAGTGATTCAGGCTGCTAAGAAAATAAGGAGGTTTTGAAATCTTTGCTTCATAACTGTAAGTTCTATAGTGTCCATGATTCAATAAATTTCAACACAGACATTGACAAATGGTGGCCCGGAGAAAACGTAACACTTCCACTATCTGTCTCGGGTATCATCTACAGTAGTTGATTGATTTTGTGACTGAGTCAACTTTTATTTCCTCTTTTCCCAAGCTCTGCGAAAATCATTTACTCCCACGATGGAATGTGCATTCCCTTCAAGTGCAGTATCACATGGCAACATTAATTTTGTCTTAACAGAAGGAGAAACATGCATTATTCCCACTGAAATTAGGAGTTCCCAAAGTTGTTTCTGACAGACCTGTGGGATATGTGTGGTAATAGAACATAGAGAATACAGCCCAACATGCTGCAGGTGCTTGCAGCAGCTATATCAGAAAATTCTGAAAACAAGAAGTGAGAATAAATGTTACTCTTTTGATGAATCACAACATTCTTTCCAAGCCAAGGTCAAAACCAGCACTTCAAACATAAATGAAGGTTATTTTGAAGGCAGAAAGGATGAAATCATATGAGATGGTGAGGAAATATCACCTATTCAAATTATTTACAGTCTTTAGCACAGCTCCTGCGACGCTCTTTTTAAGACTAGGTTTCCATTATGGTTGACTTTGCTGCTTTTTGTTGTGATAAGAATGTCATTTTAATGATGTTGTTAAGAAATCTTTTATGTAATCTGGTAGAAAAGAATTCAGCTGAACTAACAAGCTGCTACAGCACTCAATTATTTCAGAGGAGCCATTCCTATTATGCTCTTCTGGAGGAATCCTTTAAACGTGTGTTGGAGAGGCAGCTGTACCTTCAAAAAGGGTGTTTTTCCTGTTGTTGACTGATGCTGCTCTGCTCCTCTTCTAGCCAGTTCATTTTCTTTTTGAATTTGTGTATGTGTGCGCTTCATTCTTGAAGTCTGCTCATGTGTGACTCAGGATCCTATGCATATTGAAATGCTGCTACTTTTATATAACATTAGTAATCTCGGCTTTAACTTTTGATAAAGCTGCTCTGTTGACTTTCCTTGTGGATAAATTGCCAATATTTCTCAGGTTGATCATCCACTGGAATGCCAAGAAAATCAACTATAGAGCAAAGGAGATCATAGTAGATGAAAAGCAGTAATTCTTAGCAAAGTTTTAACGTATAATTTTAAATCTGAATCCCAACTGCTCGAATATATTGCTTTAAAAACAGAAGAAAGCTTTATTTCTTCTTTCTTATTGAACATTCTACACTGATTTTGCAATTTTTGAACTATACTGCAATTGATGGCTCCTAAACAGTATTTCATAGGAGTCTTAATTGGAATTAACAGCTTTATTAAAGGTGGAATGGTCTATGATGGAAAAGCTTCTCAAAAGGAAAAAAACCCTCAGACTACATGAATGTCTTTTAATGTCTGCATCATGTGTTAATTATGTTTAAGAAAACCCACACAGGTTTAGAAACTATTCAATCCCTTTTCCCCATGAATGTTGTGTTCAGCCTCTGAACTGATGCAGAATCCCTCCTCTGTGGCAATGAAAACTATTATGGTATTAATTCACACTAATGAGCAGAACTATTACTAAATTTGGGCACAAAGGATGAAAGTATAAGTAAGCATTAGTTTTAACAAGTATTAAAATCTGACTCTTCCAATTTCACATGAAAAGAGACAAGGAACGTAATTGTGGATTCAGTATTTTCCAAAGAGCTGTAATAAAGTTAGCTGAGCACACAACAATATGAAAACCTATGGGGAGTTGGAAAAGTATATTTTCCTTTTTATTTTATCATTATAAAATGTAAATGTTTCAAGTGAGCTGCTTAGCTTTATGTTTTCACCAAAAGCCTATGGAAAACCTCTTACTCAGTTGCATTTAGTAATGTACAATTAAGAAATCTTCTTGTTTGTAAGGACCTCTTGCTAATTATTTCCATATTAAAAAAATATCATTTTCTCAGCCTAAGTTTCACTTAATTTTCAGAGACAAGTTACCTAGCAGACTGTGTGCATACTTTTCAATATTGAGAAGCAAGATGCTAAAAATGATAGGCAATCAAATTTGCCTACCTGACTTGGAGTCTTTCCAGTGTGGGAGGATCTAACTTTATTCAGAATGTGCTGAGTACCAACCACAAAAATTTGGCTTGAAACAAAGGTTGTTTTAAAAAGGAAACCCTATCATAAATATGTGTCTTTCTATTTGAATTTACAAGATTTAACAATATAGACAGTGATATTGTTTTTGCCAATAAAAAGAAATCAAGGTCAAAATAATAATATTGCTCAAAAGTTTTGCTAACTCCATTGCAAAGCATTAATTATCTGACAAGGCTTTAGTGTCTGATTCATGCGTATTGAAATAAATTAAAAAAGGATACTTTGATGTTCTTATGCAATCCAAAAATCACAGGATCAATTCACAATAAAGACCAAAGATTCTTTGGGCTGTTTCAAGACTTTCCTCCTGTCCCCATCCCCCTATTTCTCTCTAAACTTTAAACTCTCTGTTTTATTTTGCTTTTTCTTTTCTCTATTTTTTTAAAAGCAAACTGATGATTCATAGTGAGAAATGAGGATATACTTTATTAGTTTTTAAAATTATAGCACTGGATCCCGAAACATGGCTGTGAATGGTGTACTCAAACAGAATTTAAAAGCTACTGCAGTAGGGCTTTTTTGGTGTTGTTTTTTTAAAATGAGTCTCACTGCCTGAAATTGTCTAACTTTTTTATTGCCACATATAATTAAATTCACTTTCTTATTGTTGTAGAAAATGAGGTTATGGTACAAATGCAACTGGAGTGCTTTCTATCTTTAATTCTGAATTCAAATGAGATGTGTTTTGAAAAACAAAGCCTTAGGTTCTGTTTGTTGGTTTTTACCTTTCTAATATTAATGAGGAGTTTTTTTATGGTTACTTTCACTTTCACCTCATAATGTGCACTTTGTGGAATAATTTTTTAATAATTTTTAAATGAAAGCCATGAGATTTTCAGGACATGGAAGCAATAATTCATTATACTCTATATCCATAGCTTGGAAAATTATCTCATAAGGAGCTTTACAAAGTAAAGGGTCTTGGGTCCAAGCATCTGTTATGCTGGTTCACTCAATCATCATATTCCTGTTGAGACTGTCTATTTACTTTTATTTTAAAAACATGTGATATAATGGCACAACCTTTAGGTTCCTGAAAAATACTATGGCCTGTTGGACTGTGTGTCTTGTTTTATCCTCCCTGTTCTGTTGTAGCAGCTCTAGTATGTGGTACACAGAATTAAAATACCCATGATTGATAGAATTGTCGGGGTAAACTAAGTGCTTTGTAGGAAGTAGAGTTCAAGAGGAGACAATCTGATTTCCTTAGACAATTTTTTTCCCGCTCAGATTAGGGTTATTTTATCCCACTGCTTCTACTGAAGGGTAAATAATAAAATGACCAGATTGTGCAGTTCCAGAGAGATTCTGTGAGGTGTCTTTCTGTATCTTTAGTTCTCTTTCAAATGCTAGTATGTCTGAATGTCACAGGCAGAATCCTCTTATGAAATGCCACTTAATTACAGTTGGCAAAGAAGTAAGTGCAGAGAAGGAGATGAAAACTGCAAATCAGTTTGGTTTTATGTTGTAATTAAGATTTTGATCAAACATCTAGCTATTTTTTCTGATCCCTGCTGCTGGATAAAGAAGGGAAAAAAGCCTTGACGTGAATCTAGGGGAAGGATCTTCTCTTATAGGTCATAGAAAGGAACAGGCTGCCTGCTCCTGAAGGACTATATCCCCTGAAATTTCAGGCTGCTACATCCCCAGTTGTCCCTCATGCAGACCCCCAGCCCCTGGCCTGGAGCCTGGGCTTAGGGTGTCTGTCCCTGGACACAAGAGCACTGACCCATCCTGCTGTGCTTTAAGTCCTCCAACTATCATTATTCCTCCAGTTCTCTTCTACTGTGACACTGCATGAGAGGACAAGCCTTTCTGAGATAAGGGTTAATGAGAGGGTGGTACTAAACCACCTGTTCTTTTTCACAATCTAGAAATCCTCATATGATTAGAGATGTGAAGTTTGCACCATATTTTTAGTCTCTCCACATACCTTGTATATGGTCTTAGAAGATCCAAGATCTAAATTTGGATAGTCTTCAGTTGTCCTAGATTCTTTTATGTTCCTCAGTCCAGATATTCAGATGTATCAACTTTCATATTTTCCTCACAACATCCTATTAGATTCACTAATTATGTTATTTTCAGCTTCTAAAACAAATGTATAAGGAGGTTAAACCCAAAAATGACTTAAGTATATGATTTTAAAACACCCAACAACTGACAGTAATAGGTGCGAGGACTTCTACAGAATTCTGAAGGGCAGAATCTCAGCCTACATATTCAGTCCAAGGTCAGGTGGTAAGTCTGTGATTTACATGCACACTCTGATTTCTGGACAGGCCTTTCCAATTCAGTAATTCCAGCAGGAAACTGTAATTAAGCTACAAACATACCTGGTGAGTGAAGCTAGTTACTTTGTCTGGAATTGATACAAAGAACCTTTGAAAGGAAAATGTTCATAGTTAGCAAAAATAAGCAAATTTTCATGTTCTGTTCAAAAATGCACAAATAAATGTATATTTTTATGATAGTTTTTCCTGATATGTGATGTTTATAAAATCTTTTGGAAAGATATTATACTTCATCTGTAGTTCCCCACTGATTTGTTTCAGCTATGGTAACACTTCTGAGACTAAAATGAAAACATATCTGAGTAAGTGTTAGTTTACAAATCATAATAATGGTAGTGCATGCTAAAGAAAATCCAGTAGAAGGAATCATTGTTGTGGGAAAATTCATTGCACCAAAATGCTATATACTTTTCTTTTTATGAGTTAAATTTCTTTTTTTTTTGCCCTACAATAGAATTTCGTATTTTGAAAAGGACGAAATTATCTAAGATCATAGAGAGGAAAGTTTCAGGTGAAGAAGAGTATTTTCCAAAGAAAAATTGAGATGTTGCAAATCCTTGTCTTCATGGAAGAAAGAGAATAAAATTAGAGAACCTTAAACTCAATATAGCAGTTACAGACTGTGTATTCAATCAACTTAGATGTGAGTGAAGAAGTTCACAAGAACTGGAACCATAAGCTGTTGACAACATTCTTTGCAATATGAAAGGTAACCAAATGTTTTGTTGTACAATCATGTTAGCCATTTGTAGGCTCTGAACTAATATTGCCAATATTTGTACAGAGTAAAAAACCTGCTCTCTTTTAGTAGGGCACACCAACAGGTGATGTACAAGTGAATACTGAATTTGTTGTTCTGAATCACTAAAAAGTTACAGCTGTGGCCAGAACATCCTGTCCTGTTAATTTAAAGATATACTATGATACTAGACTGTAGGCTGAGGTCATCAGATCCCCAGAATCTCTAAACTGAAGTTCTGAGACTTCCTTCTGGTATCAGAGTCAACAGCAACCTCAGGGTGGTGTGCTGTAAATTAAGACCTGAATATGTGCTCAGGTCTGGCACGTCTGCATGGATGGAGGAGGGAGGGAGTTCCCTGTCTCTGTAATGAGACCTAAACAAAGATCCCAAGTCTGGTACTCAAGACACAGTTTCAAAGTTCTGTCTTCAGGCCATAGGAGGCCAAGGATATTCAGTGTGTATGTCATTTTAAAACACAACTACAAATCAGGGCAGGGTCATATTAATGTTGTGTTTTAAGTCCATTTACAGCAGTTCAGAAAAAAATAGTGTACAACTTTTGCTCCTGTGTGCCCAGAAATGAAAGCAGGAGTTCTATTAATGCTGGCAGTTCCATAAATTGATTGAAAAAGGCATTGGTCATTTCTTAGAAGAGGACAGGGCAGATTTGTCTTAGTCACAGTCTGGTTGAGTAATGTGATTAAAAGCACAGCACATTAGAATATTCATCCCCTTATAGATTTTATGCTTATCTGGTCCATTTTTATTGTTGAGCTATGTTTAGGATGTATTTTACTGTGTATTTGTGAGTATCTGTTGATGTATATGAGGGTTTTGCCCATGTACTACATTTGAGTTTATTAGAAAATTATTTTCTGTCATTTTGAAATCTATGGACAAATAAAATTATAAAAGCTACTTAAAACTTTTTTCATATCAAATCCAATGAATGCTAGAGATAAAGCCACAATAAAAGGGTTGTTTACATGGTTTATGTGGTAAGCTATTATTTTGCAAGTGTTTCCCCTGTGAGGATTTATTGTCTATTAGTGGAGTGTGCAATAAATAGAAGTGATATTAATATAAAAATATTTGAAGTTATTACAGGCTAGTTTCTTTTTCTAGAGTGCTTTTAGCAAATAACACGTCCTTTATTAAAAACTTCAAATAAATGTTTTTGTACTGTGAAAATCAGAATTACAGCAATTCCACACTTACAAGGTGCACCGGGTAATAAAGTGCACTTCTGGGAGGCTGGGAAGCCCAGGTAATTTGCCCATATATAAAGCGCACTGGCCTATAAGGCGCACCCCCCCCCAACCCCAGCGAGGATCCACTGTCAGCCCTGCCCCTCGCGGCTGCTGGCCCCACCCTGCAGCTCACACTTCCGGGTTGGCAACTCACTGGAATTTGTCCATATATAAGGCTCACCAGGTGATAAGGCGCTCTTCCGGGGTAAGCTCGAAACTTCAGTCAAAAAGGTGCACCTTCTATGAGTGAAATTACTGTATATCTAGTGTTTAAGTTACATTGCTGTCCATTAATATAGATAATTAATATTTCAAAAACCATGGAAACAAACATCATGACACAATAAAAGCAAGCACTGTATTTATAAGTATTTAATTCCATCTTATGCAGATTGCAATACATAACTTCAAGATCTGTTTTCTGTCTTCTAAAGGGGAGATGTTCTTTCAGTAATTGATAATTTAGCAATTCCTTGAAATGGACATTCTGCAGCATAAGTCCGACCATTGAACTTGGCTGAGTTTTCTAAGCAAGATAATGTTTTAAATTTAATGATATGACAAAGATATTTTGTAATTACATATCTAATTTATAATGGAGTACTGAGCCATGAGTACTAACACCATGAACGACTGGGCTTTTAGATTCTCTATGTGCAACAAGTTACCCCTGTATGTGTCAAATACACAGACAATTCTTCTTGAACTCTGACAATACTTTCATTTCTCCTATATGTGATTTGGTAAGGAATTAATTGGAAAGCAAAAAACATATAAAAAGAACTTCTATTTTAAAACATTGGTCTTGACAGAAACATGAAATATCAGTTTTGTTTCTTGCCTTCTAGTAAATAATAATCTTGCCTAGAAAAGGAGTTGCAGTGCATTACACTATAGATACAGACATTTTATCTTTCCAACTAGTTTCTATCCACATATGGCAGAACTTCATGAATAATTGTTGCAGTGCATGTTTATTTTATTCAGTTTATTGCTATAATGGTTTGTTCCTATGTACCCCTATGTTTTCCCCAGTTGGTTTGTCCCCAAGTTGTTTCCACCCCTGAAACTGCCCCGCCCCCTGTCCATCATTGTAACCCTGCCCCTTGTTCCAGACCCTTCCTTGTCCTGCCCCTTTTTCCAGCAGTCAGTCCTACCCTGGGCCAATCCCTAGTGGTTCCACCGCTTTGGAAATCCCCTATTACTCGATGCCCCATTGGCCCCTGTGAGCCTTTCTTCTCCCCATGCTCCCCTCATTGGCTGTAACCCTTGTGAGACCCTGCCCTCCACTCCTCTCCTAAGGATCCCTTATTGGTAAATTGTTTGTACCCGCCCCCTAATCTGCCCCCGCGTTTAACTCTGAGCACGGCAGTGCTCAAGACTCTTTTGCCTCTGAATTCTTCAAGCCTAATAAACAGTTTGGAACGTCGGATGCTGAGAGCCTCCCTCACCTTCTTTACCCAGCCCCAGATGTTGACCACACTGAAGAGCTCTAGAGGTTCTGCCTCCAGGAAATCTTACACTGGTGCAGTTCCCCATACCTGACATGGTGTCGGTGTGCCTCTAAAGAGCTAGCCTGGGCTCCAGTGGCTGTGTCAAATGATAAGCCAGATTTGCTTGAAATTTCCGGCTACTGGATACACAAAGCAATTATTTCACTCCTTCATTGCATTGTAAGTTGTAGTGATAGCAAACCTACCCTAACACAATATGAATATGAAATACGTTTTGATCTTTGTCATGGTCTGCACAATGTGAGCAGGGGTCATGATGGTTCATTTGACGACAGGATGCAAAAGACAAAAGCGAAGAGACCAAAGTTTTGTTCACCAACAAGCAGCAAAGCAATTTATTGAGGGCCAACAACTCAGTTTTGGAGTAGTGATAGGAGGGAGAGAGATAAAGGTGATGAAGTAGAGAAAGAGCGAGAGAGAGAATGAGGAGGAATAGCTACCAACAGATGGGATGTCTTCGGATCATCTGTCAATGTCTTCCATCCATGGGGAGAAAGAAATCTCAAGAGTCTCTTCTGAATGTAATAATTTTTCAAGGCAACTGGCTGCTGGCCAAAAGGTTAGCAGATTTATGGACTATAGTGTGCAGAAGCCTGTGGCTTCAAAAATCAGGCGCAGGACAGAACACTACAACCAGTACTCTGCTTGAGAGCAGTGTACCAAGGAAGCAGGAAGCTCAGGCAAGCACACCTGTTCACAGTCCCTTGGCAAGCATCCACCTTGGCCAGACCAGCAGCTCCTGTCCAATGCGAGTGGTAGGGGTCCCAGCATTCAGGGTCTCTGATGGTGATTGTAAGGCAGATTAGACAGTCTTTGGACTGACGTTGAAGTTTTGCATAGGAACTTAGATACTTTATGTAGTTGTTCGAGGTTTTCTGTATATTGAGTGAATATTTTCTCTGGAACTGAAAATTAATGGACTGACAAAAGTACCCAGTATCATTCCAGGCATTATATGAAATGGATTCTGTCCTGACTCACTGAAAAGCTTGGTTGTAGTCCCTTTGTCGTGCTTGTTTAGGTTCTTGGCTTACCTACCAAAAAGTTCAATATGTGTTCCAGTGAATCCCATTAGTGGTGTGGTTATGAAGATGTGAAATTGGAGTGGGATTCTTCAGGAAACACCTCCGCTGTCCATCTGGCTTTTTGTTTTGCTCCTAAGATCTACTGACCTACTGTTACAGAGCCTAATTCGCCCCCAGGGTTCCCTCCAGGACAGCTCAATCTGTCTGACAGTCTGTACACTGCTCCCCACAGAGGCTCCAGGGATCTTCCAGCAGTGCTGAACTCATAGAGTGCCGTACTTTGGCTCCCATTGGTATGTTTTTCCTCAGATGCTGTTGCAGGTACGCACATACACTCCTGCCTTAAAGCTGGCGTGCTAAACACCCACTCAAAGAGCCACCCTAAATAAATACTTCTACAGGCTAAAATGTAGAACCTTCGCAATTGAAATAAATAAAAGGATTTTTTAAAATTATCTTTTACTGGGCCACGGGAATGATGTAGGACATATATGGACACAGCCAAGCCTTCTCTGGAAATTAGTAACTATAGGCAAAAGAGCAGAACACCATCCAAAACAAATAGTCTTGGTGCAGTGGACTAGATAAACTAGAGTCCTTTGAAAAACTTCCACCCTCTCTCAAATTTTCCTTCGCACAATAGAGAAGCAGTCCCTGTCATGGTCACATGCTGTTGGATGACAGCATAAGCAAACTCTCTGACAAACTGAAGCTGCCACTTGAGTGAGTTTCACAGAGAAGCTGAGAGAAAATTAGTAATGTTACTTGGTCAGGTTAGAAGATATTTGAGGTAGGCTTTTAAAGTAGTTAGAAATCAAGAAGACACTGACAGTTTTGATATCTGATGGAGAAAAGATTCCAAAGAAGGGCAAATTGAAAATCAAATCAGAAAATGCCACTAAGAGGGTACTAAAGTAAGTGAAGAACAGGAGGGAGATATGCAGCTGTTAGGAGGCTGAAGATAGATGACAGTTGCTGAATTCTAAACAACCCACAAAGACAAAAATCCTGAAGACTTATACAAGGGTTAATGATATGGTTATAAAACCTGAAATGATGTTGTAGAAATTGTATTGCGAGAGCTGCTAAATCTGACCCATTATGTTTCTGTGAGAATGCTGTTTGAAATGCACAAGAGGACTGAAAGAAAAGATTCTATTTCTTGCTAGATGTAGAGTAGTATATGAGAAGTATCAGCTGACAATTACACTGTGTGACAAATACAAACAATGCCATAGTAGTGTAATTAAATCAGTGAAAGTCAGTGGGACAGTGTCGGGTCAGATTCAGGCCCCAAAAATACAGCGGAATTCCAGACTCCAATTTGAAATATTCTAGAAATGTAAGAAATTCCAGTGTCATTGGACTGTAACTAATATTTAAAAAATTAATATGGAAAATTCCAAAATTATTCCAAAGGTAAATGAAATGCTTTTTGAATTATTGAAACTAATTCAAGATATTATTGTAGTCACTGCAGAGTATGAAATTGGAATAAATTAGGTTGAATGAAAGAGAAATTTTTAAATTATCCACTTTCCTTGGCATCCCAGAGATTTGTCTTGTTCCCAGCAGCCATCCCCATAGGCTGAGACTGCAAGTCTGCTCTGAGAGATGCCTGGTAACTGCTTCTGAACTAACCAGAGATACACAACCTATCCTACTTGTCTGCTTGCCAGTTACTGTTATCCAGGTTCATCTACTGCAGCATGGTATTGCATAGTTAAACACTCTCTTTTTTCTGATAAATTTGGGGTAAAATCCAGCTAGCATAGAAATTGCTGCTGGAATCTAGAAAAATGCTGGTAGCATGAACAATACTGCAGCAGGATGGATTTCTACTTTATATTATACTCACTAGCCAATACATCCTGTAGCACTTGCCAAGTTTCAGAGTTAGGATATGTGTAGGAATACTACCTTTAAATTCTTGATCAAAAATCCAGCTAGTTATGTAGTTATTCCAGAGTTATGAGTTCATCCAGATTAAGGTCTGGGTTTTATCCCCCTTCCTCTCTTTCTGTCTCTCTCTGTCTGTCTGTCTCCCCCACTGATTTTTTGTACGGTTTCCTGGGAACCAGAATTTTCATTGCTCAGTTTCTGTATGCCACTTTAATGCTAACCTTAGAGGCTTGGCATGTCTTGATTGTTTCTATAATCATTGGATTTGGAAAAATGGCTGACTACTGTCTGTTATATGAATTGTCCTGAAATCATTATTGTGAATGCTGTCCACTGGTTCCTTTTCCAAATCTGCTGTTTTCTGCTTCCACTGCCATTAACAGAAGTGGCAAGGTTCCATCAGGCAAACCTGAGGTAGTCTGGAGCAGAACACTTATGAAGAGCAGAATGACATTTATTGTCAAAAGCCTACCCAGACACTGGGATGATGTGAGCAAAGTGGCTAAATAAGTAATAAAGGGATGACTAAAGGACTAGAAACTGAAAGTTTTAATATAAGGAGAAGTATCAGGGGGCGCAGAAGGACACAACATAAAACATAAACCGAAATGCCTGCTCACAGCTACCTCTAAGAAATAAAATCCTTGATTCCTAGATGTCCAATGTTCACAGCTCTGTGTGCAGCTCCATTAGACGACCCCGAAATGGGGTGGAGCACACACTTATATAAACTATGAGGGAATGTCTAGAAAGCTTCCAGCCAATCACAGTCTCTAGCCGCATGGACACTCCCAGTTGTCCCCATAGTCCTTTTCTTCTCCTTCCTACCACAGCTTAACTAGATGCTATCTATCTAGGCTTCTCAGTGTCCAGGCTGCAGTGTTGTTAACTGCTGTGCAGCCGTTTACAGCCTGCCCCTTCCAGGATGTACTGCTACATATCCCCCTTTTAGTTTTGCTTTTTTTTAAATGAAAAGATCTCAAGGTCTTCTTACAACAAGGTATTCGGCAAACAATTTAAAATTAGCAAGATTAGCATTAATAACTCTTTTAATGAAAACAAATCTGGGTATAATTATTGTCAAGCAAATAAAATGTCTGATAGGGAGCTTAATATGGACACAAACATTTTCATGACCCACATTAATGATTCTATTCTAATAAACATAAACAGTTGTTTTTAATTTTTAAACTGTTTTCCTAACAATGTACAATATTTGTAAAATAATAATGAAAATCAACAGCAGGCAAACCAACATCATGATGATGAACAAATGGTTAGCAACCATCGTGGTTATTTTTTTCCTTATCCTTATTTATTTTGAAAATATTAATGTTATATTCTTTATTCATGGAAACACAGTATGTGGAAGTAGAAATGGAAATTTTGAATTTTTTAAATTTTACTAAATCTTTTGCAATGGATAGCTGAATTCTTGATTTTCCCTTATCCTTTATTCTTCTTTATTTCCCTTTGTTGTTTTTCTTAAAAAATGTTTGTGGGATTCATGTATTTATAGAATTAAAATAAATAGTGTGGTAATTATTTTAAGCAAAATTACCATTTATAATATTTATGAAAATTATGCAGACTCAGATAAAAACATAATTTAATGTATATATACATGTATACATAAATATAATATAATATAATATAATATAATATAATATAATATAATATAATATAACTTATTTAACTTTGCTTATATTTTTAAGTTCAAGGCATGGAACCCTGCACAGATCTGTGTGTCCTCCTTGCACAGGGTCCAAGCTAATCTTCTCTGCATCTCTCAAATTTCAGCTTGCTGTTAAGTGACAATTGCTACACTTAACTTTCAACTTAAGGTATAAGCAATATTATTTCTAATGTTTAAGCTTTAGGGCAAAACAATAATATAGTCTCTGTATTTAGTAACACTGAAAGTAAAAACAAGGATATTATGGAAAAATATGCCAGGATAATGAAGATGAAAACACACAAGATGAACTCCTTGTGCTTAAAACATTGTAATTATTTTAAATACTATTTTGCATTAAAATAACTTAAGGTCTTGATCAGAAGATAACAATTTTAACAATTCTTGTTGGATTACTAAAAAGCAAGTGACTCTGTTAATTAAATTAAAAAGATCAGTAAAATTTTTTGTAACTACTGCTGATTTGTAAACTGTTAGTATTTTTGAGTTAAGAATGAAGTGTGGCAATTATTACATAGGCTAAAATAATAAAATGGTTTTGGAAAGTGATTAAAGGCCAAAATTTTATAAATAAATATAAATATAAATATAAATGTAAATGCAAATGTAAATATAAATGCAAATGTAAATATAAATATAAATCATAATGATCAGCTGTCCTGGTGGGTGAGGGTGGTAGAGTTCTGCAGCCTTCCTAAGGAAATATCTATTGAAGGACACCTCTAGGCACATGGGCACATCTGCCTTTGCCTGAGTGATTTCAGCGATCTTCTGAGTACCACAGTGGGTGATGCGGAAGAAAGGGACGGGAGTCTTCGTATGGGGTTCCATGGAGATCTTTATTCTTCTCTTACGAAGGGGTCTGGGGATGAAAAACTTCCAACTAGGCTTGAGGGAGCTGGGGTTATACAGGAAAGCCAGGAGGTGGGGTAGAGCAACAGAGCCAATCATCTGACACTTCAGGGGCGGAAGAAAGGGATAGAGCCCATGGGGTACAAGGCATCTACATACAACTGAGAATCACTGCAGGAGAGATCTTTCTCTCATCACTAAGGTGAGCGAAGGTCACCTAAGGGCTCTATCTCCTGGAGAGACTTGTGAGATTTTTGGCTTAAGGGTTTTCCCTCCAGGGCAGCGCCATGGTCTCGATTGAGCCTTCTGCCTCCACAATTGGCTTATTACATTAAATTTAAAGAAACAAATAAAACAATTAAATTGAATTAAGAAGACAGGCAAGAATTACACCACTGTAACAGAAATGTCAAATAAAATATAACAGGAAAATGAAATACATAATCTCTATGTAAGGAAATTGTATAAAAATGTGTCAAAGTAATTGCTATACAAGCATATTAAATAATTGAATATGTAATTGTTAGGTTTGTTGATTCTATGGGATAAACATAACGAATTTAGAGTATATTAAGTACATTTATGAACTTAAATTGTAAAAAGATAAGTAAGAACCAGGACCACTTTGCCAAATTGTTACCAAAGATATACTAAGTGATAATTAAGACAAAATGGAAGGTATAATTGTTGCACTTTGTGTAATCAAAATTAGAACTAAAGATATTACGTAAAAATGTATTAGTGTAATGCGTGAAACAAACGATTATATTTCCTAGATCAAAAGTTAGACATAATAACCATTTAATTTGTTCAAATGTACTCAAATCAAAAATTAAACACTAGAAATAAAATACTGGTAGTGAATTTATACAGCTTAATTAAATCACATCAAGTTTAAAAAATGAAGACATTTCCTCTACCTGAAACCTGTAATAAAATTTTCAGGTTATTAAGTTATTATAAAAATAAAATAACTTTATTGAGACAATGAACTTAAAGTGGTGCTGAGGTTACTGATGCCGAAGTGTTATTTCCTACTGTCAATAGATGGTCAGGGCCAAAAAGATATAGTTGCCTGTCAGTGTTGTCTGGTATTATCTGAATAAACTCAGATAGTAAATATTTTGAAGCTGTTAGGATGGTGACACTGGTTTACTAATTTTCTTGTTTGCATGGCATTGTTGGTGCCTGGATCTTGGCCTTGGCTTTTTAGCAGTCCATGTGGGTGCCACCATTTTGTAGAGTGGTGCTCCTGTCATTGAAGTTCTAGTTCCTCTGGAAAAGGTGCAGCTTGAAATGAAAGGCTGGGCAGAAACAATGGAATTGTGGGAAGGACCTCAAGGAAACAACTCGGAAACAAAGTGGCAGTCACCTGATGATGCAGTCACAAGACAACATTAGGAGGAACAAGAGGGATGATGGTGCATGGGTTAGGGTAGAGTCCAGGATGGCATGGCCAGTACCTTCCTTGCAGGGGGATAGAAGAGGAGGGGAGATGGCAGCTGGCAGGTGGCCAGCCTGCACCCTTGGCAGGTTCCATCTCCCATCCTGTCCTCAGGGTCATTGGGTTCAGGGATGCAAGGAAGAGACAGGGAAGCAGTCTCAGTGGAGGGGCGGTAGCAGGATTAGGGTTGTGGCAGTCTTCTCTGATTTTCCTGACTTCCTTCCTGTTGGCTGCTATCGCCAGCTTAAAATATCTGTAAGTGTCTACAGTGGACATACGGGAAGCCGTCATAGGGGATAGGATAGGATAGGATAGGATGAGATATGTGGTGATGGCACTGACCAAATAATAAAAGATGACCCTGAAATGAGGTTGAGCACACACTTGTATAAACTATGAGGGAATTTCTAGAAAGCTTCTAGCCAATCACAGACCATTGTTTAGTCTCTAGTTGTATGGTCACTCCCAGTCATTCCCATAATCCTTTTCTTATCCTTTACTTCTCACCATAGCTTAACTAGATGCTATCTATCTAGGCTTCTCAGTGTCCAGGGTCCAATGTTGTTACCTGCTGTATGGCTGGTTCACAGCCTGTCCCTTCCAGGATGGACTGCTACAGTTTATGGTTGGAATATTATGTTAGCTCCTTTGTCACTTTAGAGTCTTTAATTTATGTGTCATTTAATATTGTATATAGGTGTAAAAATAAGTCATTATGAACAAAACATTGGAACTCTGTGGCCCAAAATTCTTTATGCAGGAATATTTTCAATATTTTTAATTGTTTCTGAGTGACTAATAAGAATAATTTTGTTTCTATTTACACTCCTCCTTTAATGAACATGTTTATTCTGTGAATTCACAAAATCACAGAATAAGATGAGTTGCCTCAGTAGATGCTATTAATAATGCACTCCTTCACCATACTTATACCTTTGAATAGTTTTTACTATTCTTTTATTCTTCTGCTCCTAATAATACTTCCTCTATTATAAAATTTTAAAAAAAACACCAAAAAACCAAACAAACACAACTTCAAGACAATAAAGTTCAGCTGCTGACATGCTACAACACCTGAAACTTTAAACCAGTTGTTGGTACATGTAAGACCAGGCAGGCTTGAAATGTCATTGAAATGTGGTCATTGTCAGTGTGATATAAAAAGATATAATGTGCAGATTTTGCCAATGAAGTTGTAGTTTATTCCACAAAGAGTCCGTTTCTATCAGTTATATTTTCCTCCATGTAATACTTTAGCTTACAGAAGAAATAAAGCTATTTCAGTGAAAGAGATGGGGGAAAAAAAGAGTGATATGAACAAAAATTGTAAACACAAAAATGATTTATTTGTCTTCCCAACAATTCCTGTGTACTATATGTGTCTTATACTGTCCTAGAGCACATTATTTCCAGCAGCTCTCCTATGGAATCAAAAGTGTTAGGTAGGTAAGGTGGGGTCGCTTCAGAAGAGCAGACGAAGTTCCATTTCAAAGAAATGCAGAACCTTTACTGAAGAAGTTTTCAGGCTTTATCTCTGCTATCAGCTGTGATATAGAAACACAGTGGGAACCTGACACATTGGGCAGAGCTGCACTGGCTCTGCCACTACAGCCTGCGCTGAGAGTGGGCCACAGCCTGGGAGCAGAATGACCTGAGGTGTGACTGGAGCAATTACTGTATGGCCTTTTTGGCTGACAGTCTGCACTCTGAGGAGGCAAGGAGTGGGGAGAGGTCTTCTGCACAGGATAAAAGAGGATTTTATTACTCTGGGGAATCTGGGGGCAGAAGACAGAGAATGCAAGTGTGCAACAGCTGGAATATGGGGGAGGTTCAAGAGGAGGGTACAAATCATCAGCAAATCAGAGAAATTCTGGGGAGGGGTAAAAGGCAGGGTTCACAAAGGAATTGTGCAGTGAGGGAAGTATGGGGAGAAACTGGGTCACATGGACTAATGGGACATCGAATTTTAGGGGATTTTCTAAGGGGAATTCCAAGCAAGGTGTTGGCACAAAGTAGGATTGAGAGGGATTTCAGGGTAGATTGACAAGGTGGGTGGGAGAGTATAATTTGGATCAAACCATTAACTTGGCAGTAACAGAAAATACCAGTAACAAGAAACACACTGCAACAGGAACCCATTATGAAATACCTTTATGGGTGGAATGCAAACCTCTGTGGACATAGGTTCAGTCCAGCATTTCTAATTCATTAAGTGTTTACACACAGGACTTATTACAAGTAAGGAATCTCTTCTTTTCATAGCTGAGTGGAGCAAGGTGACCAGACTTGTCCACTTGGGGGTTTAGTGTCCAGACTTTCACTTGCATTCCTAAGTGTGATGCAGCTGAGCGTTCCATAGAGGGAAAGTCCTTGGATTGAGTCTTGTGACACCCTTCAGTATCTGGAGGCAAAACAAAGTCAGTAAGCACTGAGTAATATTTTAGATGGGATAGTGCTTCTGTCACTGCTTCACTGAATGTAGAAGCATAATGGTGACATTTTATCTGCTTTTCTGCAGTTCTAATAGCACTCCAGTCCCCACTGTGTAACACTAGTGACTTCAGGATGTACAATTTTGCTCTATTTTAGAGTACTTATCTCCAAACTGGTAATGCAAAACTTCTAGGATAATTTTATTAAATCATTAGATCCTCCATCCATCTGTAGAAATCCTTCTGAAAGACGTATCTCTGCTTGTTCAAGGATGTGTCTGTAGTTATTCCTTTCTTTCAAAATTTTGCATGAAAATAGACACATGTACAGACACTTTTTCTTGTACATTAAGGCAATAATACATTTCCTCTCAGATTTGATCAAGTAGGCTGAGAAAAATATTTTTCAATGCACTTCTGTTTTGAGAACTGTCTTGTAATGATTTTTTTGTATTTCTTACAGAGTTATATGAAGAAATGTTACATGATCTCTGAAAACCAGCTGTCAGGTTCTAGCCATCAGGTAACTTTTACTTTCTAGCAGATTCTTTGTTTCAGGGACTCATTTTCAAGTTTAAGGAGGAGAGAAAATGAATTCTGAACAAGCTGAAATTCCATAACCTTCAAGGTTGCATTTGTAACTAACTCTGCTTCAGTGCTTTCTTGTTTCCAATTGGCCTTCATCAACTAAACTAGTTAGTATTCTGCTCCCAAATAATTTTAATAGAAATTTGCATTTTACAGATGTCTTTTCTAGACATGCACAGATGAAGCATTTAATCTAGCCTCCCACTATAATCAGTGGGAAGAAGAAAATGTCTTCATCAGTGATTTGTCCTGTGTCTGTTGGACACTGGCTTAGAATGCAATGGGTCACTGCCAAAAAGCTCTTACCTTTTCCCAGTCGAAGCCTATTAAAGTGGCAGCTAAGCTGGTTAAACTCTGGTGACATTAGTATTCCTATCATGAAGCTTATTACAGGAAATTTTAAAAATGTAATACATATAAAAATGAAATCTATACATATTAATAATGCATACAGTGCAACTTTTTTCTCTAAGTTAAAACTGCCTTGTATAAATGGCAACATATTTGTGGACTGGGCAATAAAATTCCATTTCCTTCACTGGAGCTGAATTGTCTTTGTAAGTCCAAAGAGCAATAAAATTTTCCACCTGTCAAAAAAGCAAATAGACCTGATTCTGAGTGGATGAATAGAAGACTAATTAATAAATTAATAATGGGTAAAATGATTCATCATTGCTCTTCTTTTTAAGTTTTCATTTCCAGACATTAAGACTGTAATGCCTGAGCCACTGCTTCTGTCCTGAGTACTTGATTACAGTAATTGCGTGTGTAGAAGGCGCACCTTTTTGACTGAAGTTTCGAACTCAACCCGGAAGTGCGCCTTATTAACCTGGTGCGCCTTATATACGGAAGAATTCTGGCGAGTTGCTGACCTGGAAGTGCGAGCCCCATTGGCAACTCCAGCCACTGCGCTGGGAGCCCCAGCCACCCTGCTGTGCCGGCAGCCCTGGCCTCCCACCCACACGGGCAGCTCCAGCCACTGTGCTGGCAGCCCCAGCCACCGCACAAGCAGCCACAGCAACCAGCACCAGGAGTGCCAGGGCCTGCGGCACGGGAGGACACCTGGGGCTGTGTTTAGAGGCTACGCTGATCTGTGAAATCTGTTTGCAAATTGAGCACCTGACACCAAACGCTGCGATCACGTGATTCTGTTACCAACTCGTTACCTTGTTGCACATGGATCCCTGCTTCCAAAAAAATAAAAGAGTCCACCTTATAGGCCGGTGCGCCTTATATATTGACAAATTCCCTGGATTTCCTGGCTACCTGGAAGTGCGCCTTATAACCCAGTACATCTTACAAGTGTGAAATTACTTACTTTGAGTAGAGGTTCTGCATGATTCCTTTTCATAATTTCTTATAGGACTGCCAGACACTGTAGATTTTTCCAGTAAGGCACTCATGACAGGACAACTTAGAAAAATCTGAGTAGACTCACATTCACTCTGCTAATCTGTGACTTTTTGTGAGTTCTTTAAGAGTCAGACTTTGAGAGGGAAGGATCAAATACTCATTTGCTGTTCAGAATCATTACAAAGCTTTAGTGCTGGTGTATTCTCTTTAAAGTATGTTAATGTCTACAAAGTATCAACTTCTACTTCAATGATTTGCCTTAATTATGTGATTTTGCTTTCCCCGGATAATGACTTTAATAGTTTAATTGTTGAAATTATTAGTAACATTGTTGCAGTAGAATGATGATTTTTTCTGAACTGCTGAGATTGCTTAAGAAAACAACATCTTTCCACAAGAAATGTCAAAATCAGATACTTTTTACAGAGACTGTTTTTTTAAATTAATCTGGACAACCAAAGTTTGGCTACTGAGTACTACTTAGCACCTTAGTGTTGTAACCATTGTCATAAGAGTGTAGCAAGAGGTTGACAGTGAGTACTCCTCAACTGTGATTCAACAGTCTCGTTCTGGACTTAATTGGTTACTTCAGATTCAGTATTAGTCTGCTGTGCTGCTCAACATCTCCAAAAGTCAAATTAATAATAAAAATAATATAATTTTATTATAATTTTAATATTGCAGTAATAATAATTATTAATAACATTATTGCTTAAGAAATAACTCACCTGTAAGTTCAGCATATCATTAAGCCCAGCAGAGTTATTATTCTTAATAATGAAAAAAAATGATACTTAGCTTCTTTTGGTTCATTTATTAGAATTTATTATTTAACAGTTATGTTTGACAAATGGGAAAGAATACAAAATTACTGATATGAAATATCAATGCATTAATAAATCCATTATTAAAGCACTTTTGTAGATTGAAAGGTACAACTGAATAGTGTCTATAAAAGCAGAAAGTCTAATTAGAACAGTTTGGTGAATTTTTTTTATGTATGTGTAATACTTGGAATTTCTAAGTTTTAGATGAATGGCATACAGACTGACTGAGCAAGAAACCTTCTTTGCTTATCCTAATTTAAACAGATATTCTTCTACCCAAACTGAAAATTTTATTGATAATATAGGAAATTGTTGTCACAGCTGTACAATATGTGTTAGATCTGATTCACCACACTCTGAATTTTATGGGAAAATTCTCATCTGTTAAATTGGCATTTCTATTGGATTTAGC